>JAHKBH010001987.1:0-84405 GCA_019049505.1 Pachyrhynchus sulphureomaculatus
AATGCACATACTACAACAAAAATTGTAAAAAGCGCATTCTTTTGATCGAAGCAAAAGTTTGGATTCCTATCTTATGCGTGCTAAACATCTGAAACTTTTACAATTAATTATGGCAAAACTGCGTGGTAAACCATCTTTATATTGAAGCAGTGAATTCATGATGCTAAAATCTATTATTTCTCAAAATTTCAAGCAAAACTACTTCTACCAGTTACCCGTAAGAAATACCTTAAATACACCTGTACAAATGACAGGATAGCGGTAATAACTTTAATAGTTCTTAGATAGTAGAAACTAATTTACGATATTACTAAATATACAAGATTTATTTTTTTGACAATTGCGCTTGCTTTCATTTATTTGGTTGTTAATATTAAGTTAAGAATTAAAAGAAAAACACGTAAATTGGATAAGTGGTTCTCGAATGATGAGCACACTAACGAACAGATAGACAGACAGAGAGACGTTGCGTTTTACATATTATATAGATTATCATTATTATTATATAACGTGGCCAGAGAACATATGTATGAATTAAAAAAAACACGTAAATCAGATAAGTAGTTCCATAGTGATAAGCAAACTAACGGGTAGACAGACAGACAGAGAGATGTTGTATTTTATATATATATTGTATTCTTTGTTACATGATATTGTTCCATATTTAATGGTTTAGGCAGCGTATTGCGAGAGAGTGCGCTAGCGGCAAACTTTTTTTCGACTTGATTCACTATTATCGTCACTGCTTATTTCTTATATTACCTAACGTAATAAAATATATCCTATAATCTGCAGAACCACACCAGAGAACATATATGTAGATCTAAAAAAAAGCACATAAATCGAATAAGTGGTTCTCCAGTGATAAGCGCACTAACGGACAAACAGACAGACAGAGAGAGGTTGCATTGATTAATATTATAGAAGATTGTAGATAACCTGGCCAGAGAACAAATGTATGAATTAAAAAAAAAAACACGTAAATCGGATAAGTGGTTCTCGAATGATAAGCGCACTAACGGACAGACGGAGAGACGTTGCATTTTATACATATTATAGTTTATAAATTATTATTATTATATAACCTGGAAAGAAAACATATGTATAAATAAAAAAACACGTAAATCGGATAAGTAGTACTCGAGTGATAAAAGCACTAACGGACAAACAGACAGACAGTCGGAGAGACGTTGCATTTTATATATATTATAGAAGATTAACATAATAAAATATATCCTATAACCTGGCCAGAGAACATATGCATGTTTTTTTTTTAAGATAAAATAAGGATAAGTGGTTCTCGAGTGAAAAGCGCACTAACGGACAGACAGAGAGACGTTGCATTTTATACATATTATAGATTATACATTATTATTATTATATAATCTGGGAAGAAAACATATATATGAATAAAAAAAAAAACACGTAAATCGGATAAGTGGTTCTCGAGTGATAAAAGCACTAACGGATAAACAGACAGTCGGAGACACGTTGCATTTTATATATATTATAGAAGATTAACATAATAAAATATATCCTATAACCTGGCTTGAGAACATATGTATGTTTTTTTTTAGAAAAAAAAAAGGACGTAAATTGGATAAGTGGTTCTCGAGTGATAAGCGCATTAGCGGACAGACAGACAGACAGAGAGACGTTGCATTTTATATATATTATTTATTAGGTGTTATACATGTAAGTACCAAATTTCAAATTGATATCTTAATTCGTTCGAGAGTTTTCACGCCAACAGCCCGACAGGCAGATATGCCGACGGAAATGAATGACTATGTTTTTCGTGATCTAGGGACGTTTTTGCAAAATACAATAGCCAGGAAAGTGAAAAATGTAAAGAAGTTTAAAATGACGGAAAAGAAAAACAGTACTCCTATCCCGACAACTTTTCATTTTATCATATGAAGTTACTTAATCTACCCCTTTCACCTGTCCTTTGTTTGATATTTATTGATTTTAATGCGCTTGCAACATCCAATGTTTGTATAAAAACTATCTTGTTTAACTTTTTATTAAAAATTCTTTACCAGCAGCGAAGCAGTTTTAGAAAACGAAATGTATTTTCGTAAATCCGTTACAGTGATTATGTTTGCACAGAATTTCTGGTATATATTGTGGAAAATGTTACTGTCTGTCTTGTTTATGTTAGGACATTGGTATAATGACCCTACAAAACTGTACCACGGTACCAAATATTTTATTCTTGCACTCGACTCATCATCACTAAAGGTGATTGATTCTCATCATCGGTCCGTTGAAACTAACAAAGTTAGTGCAAAAACAAAGTGTCTGGTACAGTGGTAAAAACTGTTGTGAAGTGTACCGATTATAATTCTTTTTAGACAGTGGGGAGGAACAAAACTTAATCGAGACAATGATTTATTTATATATTTTGGTATATATATATATATATATATATATATATATATATATATATATATATGTATATATATATATATATATTTATATATATATATATATATATATATATATATATAAGTATATATAATTTTTTGTGACTATTTACTTTTTAATGCACATACTACAACAAAAATTGTAAAAAGCGCATTCTTTTGATCGAAGCAAAAGTTTGGATTCCTATCTTATACGTGCTAAACATCTGAAACTTTTACAATTAATTATGGCAAAACTGCGTGGTAAACCATCTTTATATTGAAGCAGTGAATTCATGATGCTAAAATCTATTATTTCTCAAAATTTCAAGCAAAACTACTTCTACCAGTTACCCGTAAGAAATACCTTAAATACACTTGTACAAATGAGAGGATAGCGCTAATAACTTTAATAGTTCTTAGATAGTAGAAACTAATTTACGATATTACTAAATATACAAGATTTATTTTTTTGACAATTGCGCTTGCTTTCATTTATTTGGTTGTTTTAATGGTGGCTCAATAGTAGTGATGAAATCAAAATTCACCTTTTTCTGGTCTGATGACAGAACTAAAGTTTGGAGAAGGAAGGATACCGCATTCGATATTAAAAAACATTTGTTCCACGGTGAGACAAGGGAGTGGCAGTGTTCTGCTTTGGGGATATATGTCTGCTGGAGGAGTCGGAAATTTACATTTTATTAATGGTACCATGAATCAGCATTTTTATCTGAACATTTTGAGAGACAATTAGAGAAAGGGTGCAAAAATTAGCACTCGAAAAAAGATACATTTTCCAACAGGCGATGATCCGAAACATACCGCAAACTTAGTGCAGGAATGGATGATCTATAAAGTGCGACAGCAGCTTCATACACCTCCGTAATCACCCGATGTTAACCCCATCGAACATTTATGGACTTTTTGACATTAATTTTATTTACATTTTTATAACAATGATGTAATTACATTTTTATAACGATGATGTGATTTCTAAATAAAATGTTCCGTAGTTGTTTTTAAGACTAATCCTCGTTGGATAAGTTTCAAATATGAATTTAAACATCCTCATAGTTCCAATTAATTAGTTAAACATAACAAAAAAAACAGTATAGAAAGCAGGTGGTGTATGGAGACTGTTTGGACTGACTGTATGTGATGAAGTATAATCATTGCACGATGAAAGTCAAAAGAACACATTAAAACGTGTCCTTGTTAAAACCGATTAGAATGAAAAAAATACTTTGTTGTGTTGCTTTAACTGTGCGGATCGTTGTCATTTCCCAAATAGAATACATTTGATAAACTTGGGGTAATAGACACTCTAATCTTAAGGCATGGTAATAATGGAAAGGTAAATAACTAGACCATTAACATTATGACTTAATTGTTGATGACTAGATTCCTAGAAAACCAATTAATGAAAATAATTAAATCAAACGCATGTGTAAAGCTAGAACAATAAAACAACCAAAAATATATAAATAAATCATTATCTCGATTAAGTTTTGTTCCTCCCCACTGTCTAAAAAGAATTATAATCGGTACACTTCACAACAGTTTTTACCACTGTACCAGACACTTTGTTTTTGCACTAACTTTGTTAGTTTCAACCGGACCGATGATGAGAATCAAACACCTTTAGTGATGATGAGTCGAGTGCAAGAATAAAATATTTGGTACCGTGGTACAGTTTTGTAGGGTCATTATACCAATGTCCTAACATAAACAAGACAGACAGTAACATTTTCCACAATATATACCAGAAATCCTGTGCAAACATAATCACTGTAACGGATTTACGAAAATACATTTCGTTTTCTAAAACTGCTTCGCTGCTGGTAAAGAATTTTTAATAAAAAGTTAAACAAGATAGTTTTATACAAACATTGGATGTTGCAAGCGCATTAAAATCAATAAATATCAAACAAAGGACAGGTGAAAGGGTAGATTAAGTAACTTCATATGATAAAATGAAAAGTTGTCGGGATAGGAGTACTGTTTTTCTTTTCCGTCATTTTAAACTTCTTTACATTTTTCACTTTTTCCTGGCTATTGTATTTTGCAAAAACGTCCCTAGATCACGAAAAACATAGTCATTCATTTCCGTCGGCATATCTGCCTGTCGGGCTGTTGGCGTGAAAACTCTCGAACGAATTAAGATATCAATTTGAAATTTGGTACTTACATGTATAACACCTAATAAATAATATATATAAAATGCAACGTCTCTCTGTCTGTCTGTCTGTCCGCTAATGCGTTTATCACTCGAGAACCACTTATCCAATTTACGTCCTTTTTTTTCTAAAAAAAAAAAACATACATATGTTCTCAAGCCAGGTTGTAGGATATATTTTATTATGTTAATCTTCTATAATATATATAAAATGCAACGTCTCTCCGACTGTCTGTTTATCCGTTAGTGCTTTTATCACTCGAGAACCACTTATCCGATTTACGTGTTTTTTTTTTATTCATATATATGTTTTCTTCCCAGATTATATAATAATAATAATGTATAATCTATAATATGTATAAAATGCAACGTCTCTCTGTCTGTCCGTTAGTGCGCTTATCACTCGAGAACCACTTATCCTTATCTTATCTTAAAAAAAAAACATGCATATGTTTCTTTGGCCAGGTTATAGGATATATTTTATTATGTTAATCTTCTATAATATATATAAAATGCAACGTCTCTCTCCGACTGTCTGTCTGTTTGTCCGTTAGTGCTTTTATCACTCGAGTACCCACTTATCCGATTTACGTGTTTTTTTATTCATACATATGCTTTCTTTCCAGGTTATATAATAATAATAATCTATAATCTATAATATGTATAAAATGCAACGTCTCTCCGTCTGTCCGTTAGTGCGCTTATCATTCGAGAACCACTTACCCGATTTACGTGTTTTTTTTTTTTTAATTCATACATTTGTTCTCTGGCCAGGTTATCTACAATCTTCTATAATATTAATCAATGCAACCTCTCTCTGTCTGTCTGTTTGTCCGTTAGTGCGCTTATTCGATTATGCGCTTTTTTTTAGATCTACATATATGTTCTCTGGTGTGGTTCTGCAGGTTATAGGATATATTTTATTACGTTAGGTAATATAAGAAATAAGCAGTGACGATAATAGTGAATCAAGTCGGGTAAAAAAAAAAGTTTGCCGCTAGCGCACTCTCTCGCAATACGCTGCCTAAACCATTAAATATGGAACAATATCATGTAACAAAGAATACAATATTTATAAAATACAACATCTCTCTGTCTGTCTGTCTACCCGTTAGTTTGCTTATCACTAGGGAACTACTTATCTGATTTACGTGTTTTTTTTTTAATTAATTCATACATATGTTCTCTGGCCACGTTATATAATAATAATGATAATCTATATAATATGTAAAACGCAACGTCTCTCTGTCTGTCTATCTGTTCGTTAGTGTGCTCATCATTCGAGAACCACTTATGCAATTTACGTGTTTTTCTTTTAATTCTTAACTTAATATTTATCAAAAAAAAAAAAAATCTATAATATATATAAAACGCAACATGTTTCTGTCTGTCTGTCCGTTAGTGTGTTTAGCACTCAAGAAATACTTATCCGATTTACGTGTTTTTTTATAAAACAGATATGTTCCCTGGCCAGGTTATAGGTTCTATTTTATTGCGTTAGGTAACATAAGAAATAAGCAGTGGCGATAATAGTGAATCAGGTCCACGCGAGCGGAGCCGCGGACACGACTAGTACTTAATAACAGAATGAAGTCTTCTTCTTTTTGAGCAATCTCGATTAAGAATCGAAGGGGGGGCGATAAATTTTGATTGGTATTATGGGACTTTTCCTCGCTTTTGGTTGAAATAATAAATAAATATTATACATTTATATTTTCTAATAAAGAATAAAAGGAGTCAAAGGGGGAGAAAGAGGTTATAAGGGTTGTTGCCTATATGGACATTAGGTTTCACGTGTTTTGTCTTTCTATAGCAATAATTATAATTTTTGTTCTACTGTTATTTCCACTATGCTTATAGGCACGTCAAACTGCGAAAAAACCAATGGTAAGAGACGGACAAATATGTTACTAATAGTAGAAAACAATGTATTTCAGATACGTTTCAAAGAAAATATAGTTGACACAAATTGAATTAATAGTTAAAAAGTTCATAGATTAAAATTTTGAAACCATATAAACTCGGAAAACAATCTTCTAAAAAACATCGAAATTTACACTTATTTGACTTCAGACTTTTTTGTGGATTTCTTGATTTTAATGGTCCTTCCTTGGTACTTTTCAAATTTAAAAACTGGAGACCTTTTCAAATAATTTCCAGAAATAAAAAAAAAATATTCTATTGTACTCAATAAAATTTTTACAGACCAATAATATAAAACTTAATAAACGCTAATCTTCTATAAATATATAAAATGCAACGTCTCTCCGACTGTCTGTGTATTTGTCCGTTAGTGCTTTTATCACTCGAGAACCACTTATCCGATTTACGTGTTTTTTTTAGTTCATCATCATATCTCTCAAACGAAATAAGATATTGATTTCACATATATAATACTGGAAGTAAGAATGATTTTCTATTTCATTTAAGACAATTTTTTTCGGTTTTTGGTTGAAATAAATACATTTTAGACATTTTTAGTAGTTTATACGAGGCTGGTTCGAAAAGTCCGTGCAAAGTCCGAGAGATGGCACCACCGGCGCGTATCGAGGTCATGTTTAGTTAGAAGCATCTCTTGAATGAACGCACATCAAGTTTCAGCCATATTGGTCTATTTCTTTGTGTTTGGCATTCGTGTGAATCAAGGAAGTCGAGTGATTTTCAAGAAATGGACGAAAAAGAATTTCGTGTGGTGATTAAACATTACTTTATGAAAGGCAAAACGCCTCAGGAGACTAAAGAGAAGCTTGATAAACATTATGGTGACTCTGCACCTTCGATTAGAACAGTTTATAAGTGGTTTCAAAATTTTCGAACTGGCCATATGGGCACAAGTGACGCTGAACGTTCTGGACGGCCTGTGGAGGTTACGACTCCCAGAAATCATTGATCAAATCCATGATATGGTGATGGATGACAGAAGAGTTAAGGTGCGTGAGATTGCGAATTAGTGCTGTGGGCATCTCGACTGAACGGGTACATAATATTTTGCATAAACATTTGGACATGAGAAAGCTATCCGCAAGATGGGTGCCGCGATTGCTCACGCTTGACCAAAAACGGAATCGTGTGAAGTGTTGTAAGGATGGTTTGCAGCTGTTCCAGAAGAATCCGGAGGACTTTAAGCGTCGTTTCGTCACTGTGGATGAAACATGGATACATTACTATACTCCCGAGACCAAACAACAATCTAAACAATGGTTTACCAAGGGGGAATCTGCACCAAAAAAGGCGAAGACCGTTCCTTCAGCCGGAAAGGTTATGGCGCCTGTCTTTTGGGATTCGCAAGGGATAATCCTCATCGACCATCAGGAAAAGGGTAAAACTATTACAGGTGAATATTATTCATCGTTATTGGACCGTTTGAAAAAACCGAGCTGCAAGAAAAAATCGCCCGCGATTGGCCCACAAGAAAGTCCTTTTCCATCACGACAACGCACCAGCACACCCACCTCAGCAGTTGTGGTCGCAAAATTAATGGAAATAGGATT
Source organism: Pachyrhynchus sulphureomaculatus (assembly GCA_019049505.1). Taxonomy (NCBI): domain Eukaryota; kingdom Metazoa; phylum Arthropoda; class Insecta; order Coleoptera; family Curculionidae; genus Pachyrhynchus; species Pachyrhynchus sulphureomaculatus. The sequence goes on from JAHKBH010001987.1 coordinate 8,076, forward strand.
CCAACTCGTTTCACATCCCCTCTATTCTCCAGACTTGGCTCCCTCGGACTACTATTTGTTCCCCAATTTGAAGAAATGGCTGGCGGGACAAAGATTTTATTCAAACGAGGAGGTGATTGCAGACACTAATGGATATTTTGCAGACTTGGACAAATCCTATTATTCGGAAGGGATCAACAAACTAGAACATCGTTGGACGAAGTGTATAAGCCTAAAAGGAGACTATGTCGAAAAATAAAAAAGGTTTGCCCCAAACAAATAAGTAGTTTTTATTTTTGCACGGACTTTTCAAACCAGCCTCGTAAGTATGTTTTATAAGTTACCTACTCTGATGAAACAATGATAGATACTCTTCTGTATGAATGGTGTTACAGTACTTTTTTCGAATTTTGGTGCTATGGTCCGAGTACTTTATTCGAATTAGCTAACTTTTGCGAAACTTTATTAGAATTTTTTTTTAGTTAATGCTAACCAATTTGAGAAACTGGAGCTCTATATTACAGTTTTTAAGTTTTTTTTAGTATAAACTACGCTATTTTAACTACGTTTTAAAAATTTAAATTGGCTTTAAACCTTGTTCTTAAAATCAACCCTGTGAAAGGTAAGTTATCTATGGACACATACCTTAGAAATATATATTTAGTATCTGTAAATAATACCAGACAATACGATAGAAAAATTGTCAGGTATGCTTAATGTGTAAATAAAAATCCTAGAACCATGCTTTTAATATCTAAACTGTGTCACACATGCTAATTTACGACTATATTAGAGTGCAGATTATTACAGGTACCATTTTTTTCTAGAAATTCATCACCGGAATGGTTTCCTTCATAGTCTCCAACCATAATAATACCTTGGACGGCATCTAATAATTCTAATATATTACAATCATCTATTGATGTTTGCCACCATAATTCAGAATGTTCTTCTAAAAATCCATACATATCCGTTGCCATACATATTCAAATTATAGGCCTAAAATACTTTGGTTGTTATTTTTTCATTTCCAAAAATAATAACGTCACGAAAATAAAAATACAGAATGTCAATGTATAAAAGCATATTTTTTTGTTCCGACATCATCAATACATTCAGTTTTCTTATTTTTGTCGTTAAACTTCTAATTATAGAGAATTTTTGATTGTGAGAATATGTTGTTACTTCAAAATTTTTCTTCCTCCTCCTATAAAAGCTTTTTGAATATTCATTTTTCTGCGCGTGAAGATGCCAATAATGTGTATCCACTCTTTAGATTTCTTTACATACCGTAATTTTTTTTTTTTTACCAGCATGCAAAAGAAAGAAAATTTACTTTCTAAATGCATCAGTTCAGTATTTAATATATAGTGTTTCTAATGTACTTACCGCACAAAATATGATTGGTGCCATTTGCATAGAAAAGCTGCCAATTATAATTCGTATATTTCCAACCCTTAAATAAAAAAAATGTCATAAAAAGGCAAGTAATTCATACTCCAGAACTTAAAAGAAACATTATTTTTCTCTCCAAATCTATAGTATCCTCCCTGTATTAGTTTCCACCACTTCCTCCTATGAGCAGAGCCCTAGTGAACTTAGCTTAAAACTGTAGACAAATTTTAATAAATAATATCCCTCGATAATAATACGCAAAACCAATAAAAAAAAGCCTCAAACTTTTATTCAAAATCATTGTCACTTTTATCTGACTGACTGAATTTGTCGACTACTTTACCGACGCTTATTCAAACAATTATTTTGTGCCATTAAAATAAATATAGAAACTAAGTCGTTTTCCTCAATAATTAACAATTTTCATAGTATGAAATGTATTAAACACATCACATACACGTTAGCAATGACATATGAGACATACATGACATAAAAAATATCACTGCTTTTGTTTAATTAAGGAAACTGAAAAAGAAACTCAATTTCGAGAGACAGCATAATAAAACTCTTTATATATATATATATATATATATATATATATATATATATATATATATATATATATATATATATATATATATATATATATATATACCAGGTGTACAAGTATGAAATGCGGATTTCAGACTTGTACAGATGGTGCACCAATGCAGTTTGTGCTATAAAGATTTGACACTGCGCCATTTTGTTGTGTCATTCCACAAGTGTCAGACGAGCACGAGTGACAAATTGGAAAAGTGTGTGCATAGTCTTGTGTTGTTGTGTTCAATATGTCGAAATTTATACCGAACAAAGAGCATTCGCGGACAGCATTAATTTTTTGTTTTCATTTGAAAAAAAAATGGCTCTTGAATCATACCGATTACTTCGAGAAGCTTATGGTGAACATGCTCCATCGCAAGATACCTGTGAACAATGGTCTCGGCGTTTCAAAAATGGTGACTTCGATGTTGCAGACGAGGGACGTGGAAAACCGCCAAAAAAATACGAAGATGTGGAATTGCAAGCATTGTTGGACGAAGATAATTCGCAAACACAAAAACAACTCGCCGAGCAATTGGGCGTTAGTCAACAAGTTTCCATCGGCTACGAAAGATGGGAAAGATTCAGAAGACCGGTAGATGGGTACCACGTGAGTTGAACGACAGGCAAATGGAGAGAGCAAAAACATGTGTGACATTTTGCTCGCTCGGTACAAAAGGAAGTCGTTTTTTGCATCGTATAGTTACAGGGAATGAAAAAGTGGATTTATTTTGAAAATCCCAAGCGCAAAAAAATCATAGATAGACCCAGGCGCACCATCCACATCGACCGCAAGACCGAATCGCTTTGGCAGAAAGACGATGCTCTGTGTTTAGTGGGACCAGAGGGGGCGTGGTCTATTATGAGCTGTTAAAACCTGGGGAAACTGTTAATACTAAACGTTACCAACAACATTGACCGATTTGAACCGCTTGCTTGAAAAAAGGCCAGAATACCGAAAGAGGCAACACAAAGTCATTTTTCTTCATGACAATGCTCAATCACATATCGCAAAACCAGTTCGCGACACGTTGGAAGCACTCAGCTGGGAAGTTCTACCCCATGCAGCTTACTCACCAGACTTGGCTCCTCCTGATTACCGCCTTGTTTGCATCGACGGTCACGCACTTGCTGAGCAGCGCTTTGGTTCGTACGAAGATGTGAAAAAATGGCTCGATGAATGGTTCGCAGCAAAATGGAAAGATTTTTACTGCAAGCGATGGAGCATACTTTGAATAAAGCACTTTTTTATCATTCTTCCGAATTTAACATGTTTTTTTAAAAAAAAAAAAATACACCTGGTATATATATATATATATATATATATATATATATATATATATATATATATATATATATTATATAAATATATATATACTATATATATATATATATACGAGGCTGGTTTGAAAAGTCCGTGCGAAAATAAAAACTACTTAGGGCTTATACACTTCGTCCAACGATGTTCTAGTTTGTTGAATCCCCTTCCCGAATAATAGGATTTTGTCCAAGTCTGCAAAATATCCATTAGTGTCTGCAATACCTCCTCGTTTGAATAAAATCTTGGTCCCGCCAGCCATTTCTTCAAATTGGGGAACAAATGGTAGTCCGTGGGAGCCAACGTCTGGAGAATAGGGGGGATTGTGAAACGAGTTGGAATCCTATTTCCATTAATTTTGCGATCACAACTGCTGAGGTGTGTGCTGGTGCTTTGTCGTGATGGAAAAGGTCTTTCTTGTGGGCCAATCGCGGGCATTTTTCTTGCAGCTCGGTTTTCAAACGGTCCAATAAACGATGAATGATATTCACCTGTAATAGTTTTACCCTATTTTTCCAGAAAATCGATGAGGATTATCCCTTGCGAATCCCAAAAGACAGTCGCCATAAAACCGTTCCGGCCGAAGGAACGGTCTTCGCCTTTTTTGGTGCAGATTCCCCCTTGGTAACCCATTGTTTAGATTGTTGTTTGGTCTCAGGAGTATAGTAATGTATCCATGATTTCATCCACAGTGACGAAACGACGCTTAAAGTCCTCCGGATTCTTTTGGAACGGTCTTCGCCTTGTTTGGTGCAGATTCCCCCTTGGTAACCCATTGTTTAGATTGTTGGTTTGGTCTCAGGAGTATAGTAATGTATCCATGTTTCATCCACAGTGACGAAAACGACGCTTAAAGTCCTCCGGATTCTTCTGGAACAGCTGCAAACCATCCTTGCAACACTTCACACGATTCCCGTTTTGGTCAAGGGTGAGCAATGGCGGCACCCATCTTGCAGATAGCTTTCTCATGTCCAAATGTTTATGCAAAATATTATGTACCCGTTCAGTCGAGATGCCCACAGCACTAGCAATCTCTCACACGCACCTTAAACTCTTCTGTCATCCATCACCACTGATCATGGATTTGATCAATGATTTTCTGGAGTCGTAACCTCCACAGGCCGTCCAGAACGTTCAGCGGTCACTTGTGCCCATATGGCCAGTCCGAAAAATTTGAAAACCACTTATAAACTGTTCTAATCGAACGTGCAGAGTCACCATAATGTTTATCAAGCTTCTCTTTAGTCTCCTGATGCGTTTTGCCTTTCATAAAGTAATGTTTAATCACCACACGAAATTCTTTTTTTCGTCCATGTTCTTGAAAATCACTCGACTTCCTTGATTCACCACACGAATGCCAAACACAAAGAAATAGACCAATATTGGCTGAAAACTTGGTGTGCGTTCATTCAAGAGATTGCTACTAACTAAACATGACTTCGATACGCGCCGGGTGGTGCCATCTCTCGGACCTTGCACGGACTTTTCAAACCAGCCTCGTATATATATATATATATATATAATATATATATATATATATATATATATATATATATATTAAAATTATAATCATCGTTTATGTCAACATACCTTTAAAATTTTAAGCTGTTCTAAATAATTTTCAATGGAAAATGTCACAGTTGAAATACAAACTAATATTTTCTTTTTCCAATTCAGTGATTAAATGATTAAACGGGGTAGCAAATATTCATTTTCGCTCTGGCTGAAGGTGGCAACAACGTGCCACTTAAAATGTTTAATAAAATGAACCTTAGCAATGTTATGGGACGAAGCAGGAGCCACCGTGCAGCGAAAAAAAATAGGGGAAAATTGCGATCTGTCTGAAAGTGTAGGTGATTTTGATCCATAGGAAACCTGAAATGAAATGAATTAAAAATTTTATGTTTTGGTCTAAAATAGAAAGTGATTTACAGAATATTTCGCTTGCAAATACGTAGTTTCTAAAATAAAATACTGAATTTAAATTTATTATGCACTTCAAAAACAACTAAAAACCATGGATTATAACTTTTTATTTTGTATGATGGTGTCGTATTAATTACAAGAAAAAAGTTGAGCAGAGCGGCTTCAAATAAATTTTACAACTGAAACCTAATTTTTCCTGCTACATACTGTTTCTGTTAAAACTTCCAAATCCTGAAAAAGCCGCATAACACGACATACTTGAAGTAAAACCTTATTTAAATGAGGATCATTTTTTCTGGTTAAAGGGGAACAAATTTTACACTCAATTCCATATAGTTAAACATTTATCGAGCAGCTTTTTATTTTGTATGATGGTGTCGTATTAATCAAAAGAAAAAGTTGAGCAGAGCGGCTTCAAATAAATTTACAACTGAAACCTAATTTTTCCTGCTACATATGATATATATATATATATATATATATATATATATATATATATATATATATATATATACATACATATATACATATATATATATATATATTATATAGATAATATATATTATATTATATATTATATTATAAATATATACATACATATATATTATATATATATATATATATATATATATGTATGACATCAAGAAGGAGATTGAACACTAACGACCACCAACTATACCAAACTACGTCTCCGCCTTAGCAACGTCATTCACCCATCCCTTTGGTCTGTTATAGATACTCTAGCCGAATTCAGATCAGAAACAGACTTCTCCATTAGAACTGAAAGGCAAAAGGCCAAGGTCTCTGTGCTACTACGGAAACCAAAAAAACACACTAGCAGAAAGACACCAAGATGGTCCTACCATAGTACACAACCTGTCAGACAAATTGCTCACTCCAGCAGCTGAAAAAAGCACTAGCCAAGGGTTTCAACTTCGCTATTGCTCCGTCACGCATCCCAGTTGAGAACATAATCTATGGAGTTGAGAAGGCAATCACCGAACTGAATGTAGACACTGCTGAAATTCTTCGTCAAAGAAAACAACTAGCATTCTACGCAAAGCCAAGCCACCCAAGAAAAACATATCCGTGAAGAACTCCGAGCCCCTGCGCGATCTACGCAAAGACCGTTCAATTATTGTCTTACCAGCCGACAAGGGCAATGCCACCGTGGTCCTCAACTCTGACGATTACCACCAAAAGATGCTCAACCTTTTAAATGATCCTTGTATAAAGCCATCACAAGTGATCCGACAACATACCTAGAGAAAACCACTAAAATCCGCAATCAAGGCCTCCTCTCTTAGTGGAGAGAAACAAAAAAGAAACTTATCCCTAGAGAGAAATCATCAAGATGCCCCAAAAATGTATGGATTACCGAAAGTCCACAAACAAGGAGCACCCTTAAGACCAATAGTCAGCTCGTTTGGCTCCCCGACAACAAGCTTTGGCCAAGCACCTAGCCATGACTCTGCAACCTCATGTGGAAAAAAAAAGCCGCATCATACGTGAAAAATTCACAACATTTTATTCAAATCATATAAAGGTAAAACATGCAGCTAGAGAAAAATGATTTACTTGTCAGTTTTTGATGTCGTATCCCTTTTCACGCAAAGTACCAGTTACCGAAGCACTGTCCATCATAGAGACAAAATACAACCTGCCCGAATACGTCATCAGTCTATCAAAACACTGCCTCGCTAATACATACTTCGTCTATTCAGGCCAAAAAATATAAACAAATAGAAGGTGCACCCATGGGCTCTCCATTGTCACCAGCATAGCTAATCTATACATGGAGCATTTCGAAACACTAGCTCTAGAAACTGGCTCCAACATAAACCGAAAAACATGGCTTCGATACTTAGATGACACTTTTGTGGTATGGCAACCACGGTGAAGACAACTTAAACAAGTTCCTGGAACATCGTAACAACATACACCCCAAACATTAAATTTACAATGGAAAGGCAGATGCAGCAGAACAACTACCATTCCCTAGATGTCTTGTTTCAAAGAAAATTAGATGGTTCTTTGTCTCACTCAGTATATAGAAAACCGACACATACAAACAGATACTTAAATGCCAGCTCACATTTCACCCGGCCCCCCCACCCACCCCCCCCAACTCTTCTCCGTTTGCCAAATCCTTAGCTCACCGATCAGAAACCCTAACAGACAAGGAACATTTGCAACAAGAAACCAAGCTCCTTCGAAACGTTTTACTTTCAAATGGGATATAGTCAAAACACGATCCAGCGGGCCCTAAATAAACAACACAAACAGGAAAGAAAGACATATACTACAAAAGCATTTCTCCCATATGTAAAAGGCATCACAGACAAAATAGGAAGACTTCTAGGAAAAACACCAAATTGAGACCATCTACACAACCAACCAAAAAATTAAAGATATTCTACCTACACCAAAAGACATTATAGCCTTAGAAGACCAAGGCGTATATGAAATTCCGTGTCAGGACTGCGGTCTTTCATACATAAGGCCAAACAAACAGGAAAAATTAGTGCCAGAAGGAGACGAGCACAAAACGCCGTAAAAACAAAAATCCACCACCTCCTCGCTAGCACAACATGCACACAATACCGGCCACAAAATCGATTTTGACAAAACCAGAACCCTACAAAAAAGTAATAACCTATCCACTAGGGTAATCAAAGAAGCCCATAGAAATAGAAAAGAGGCCCAACAACTTAAATAATGGGGGATGATTAGCCAACGTTTATTTTACCGAACTCTTGGAAACATATTCTATCCCAGTACCAAGTCCAACCAAGAGAAACAATAATTCAACCATATGTTACTTCACCAACACAAACATTACAAAGAACCACAGGACCGACAACGCGCAGCCAAAGCCGAGCCTCTATTGGCCGGATCCGTCCGACCAATAGAAACACCCCCGAGTACATAAAACCGGCGCACTCAGGGCCAGTCTCGACATTCAACGCCAAGACACCGACCAGTGATCAACGCTTTGAAAAAGATGGATGAGATTCCATCGAAACGTCAGCGAAACTGTCCATCAAGGGACTTCAAGCTAACACGGGATACCGAAAAACCATTACTACATATATGTATATATGTATATATACATGTATTTATATATATATATATATATATATATAGTATATATATATATATAATATATCTTTATATAAATATATATATATATATATATATATATATATATATATATATATGTATATAAAAAGCGATTTACTATTGTGTATAAGAAATGGCCTGACAATGTTACATGTTTTCAAATCACTGGCTCCTGAATGTTTCTGTGTATGTTTGTGTTGAGTCCTAATTGTACAAAGTGTGGTGTGAATGTTGTTGGTATAGGTCTGTGGCTCATATGAAGAGGGGGACAATGACGCCTTTTTCTTGGTTTTTTTTCCTTTTTAGTGTGGTTGCAAGGTCTCTGTATTTGGAGATTTTTCTGTGTATTTCGTTTGGATTTTTGGTGTCGTTGGCCATGGATTATAGCTTTTTATTTTGTAATGAATGGTGTCGTATTAATTACAAGAAAAAGCTGAGCAGAGCGGCTTCAAATAAATTTACAACTGAAACCTAATTTTTCCCCTGCTACATACTGTTTCTGTTAAAACTCCAAATCCTGAAAAAGCCGCATAACACTAAATACTTGAACTAAAACCTTATTTAAATGAGTATCATTTTTTCTGGTTAAAGAAACAAATTTTACACTCAATTCCATATAGTTAAATATTTATCGAGCGGCTTTGGGGATTTTTAAAGTCCAGGATTCTTAAGATTCTATTGTTTCATTATTATTTACTAGCAGTGTGCCCCGCGGCTCCGCTAGCGGGGACTTGATTTCACTACTATCGTCACTTGCTGCTTATTCCTTATATTACCTAACATAATCAAATACTGCATTATTTCCCATTATCTTCCCCATTAATTTCTCCTTATCTCCCATTATCTCTACATAATTTCCATTATCAAGGCTTATCTCTGCTCATCTCCCATTATTTCTTCCATTATTAAGCCCCTCCCATTATTTCCCCCTTATCTCACATTATCTCACACCTTATCTCCCATTATCTAGGCTTATCTCGACTTATCTCGCAAATATTTCTCCTTATCTCCCAATTATTTCTCGGGGGGGGGGGGGGGGGGGGGGGGGGGGGGGGGGGGGGGGCTGATCTTCCATTATCTCACCATAACTCCCATTATCTAGACTTATCTCTGCTTATCTCCCATTATTTCTCCATATCTTCCCATTATTTATACTTATCTCCCATTATCTCACCTTATCTCATATTGATCTAGGCCTTATATCGAATTATATAGAACCATATGTATAAATTTTATAAAAACACGTAAATCGGATAAGTGGTTTCTCAAGTGATAAGCGCACTAACGGACAGACAGAGAGACATTGCATTTTATATATATTATAGATATAGAATATAGCCCGGTTTAATAGAAGCAGTATGTAGAAAGAATCTTTGTTTTCAGCTCTAAATATTCCGAGCTCTTCCTCTTTTTTGTGCACTTATGGAGTCACTTAGGTGTCCGTTTGTCTGTCACACCTGATTTTTCTCCGAAACCATTTGACATAGAAAATTGAAATTTTGGCACAAATATAGGAATTGATACCCCAGTCATAGCCGTGTAGTTTTTGAAAGTTAAATTTTGGCTTAAGGAGTTAGTTTTGCGTCGTGAAATCGAAAGTGACAAAACATTTTTTTGCAAGGGTCATCTAGTAGGATGTAAAATAAAAGCTTGTAAAAGGACGAGTTCGAAAATATATATGATGGTAATACTCGCGCAAACCTTTTCTTTATATCACTTGAAAAAAATTGCCAAAATCACTGTTCCCCAACCCTATCTCTAATTTCTCCATAAGATGTAGATTGAATAAAAATTACTACAAATGCTTACCTTTAATAATTTATCTGGTATATAAAAACAAAGATCGGAAGCTAACTTTGTTTGGGATGTGTTTTTGTGAAGTCATTAATAATTTTATACTTCCGCTAGCAAAAATTCACGGCACGGACCACTAATTGCGCAAGTCCAACTTGCACTTGCAAGTCGCCAATAGTTCTCCCGATGTTCCACGGAATCAGGGCCAGCTTTAGACGAAATGGCGCCCAGGGGCGAATATGAAAAAAGTGCCCTTTGTAGAGTAAATATATACAGTAAATTTTATTCTATATTTTTATCATTTTTTACATCATAATCATGATTAATAGTACTCAGTATATATCACCACTACACCAAACACTTTATTTTTCGCACTCGACGCGCGTTTCGCTAACCATGGTTAGCTTCATCAGGAGCGATGATTGACTAAAGCTAAAACTACAAATCTACCTATTTATACTTAGCCTAACCCTTGAATTACTCCAGCGGAACAAATGAACATAGGGCAAGGCCGTCAGTTCCGGTCAAAGTAACCAGTAGAGGGGACTATAAGGAATAGGCCCTCTGTCCTTTAATTAAACTACTTTTACATTTTATGATTTCCATACTTTCGTATGCGTTCAACAATCTCCTATCAGATACATACTTTTTTTATTAATCTTAGATTATCTAATGTTACAATATGATTAGCTTCAAGGCATGTTCGGCAATGCTAGACTTTTCTGTTCTATTGTATTTTAAGTGTGCTAAGTATTCTTTAAATCTTTTTTTAATTGACCTTGTAGTTTGCCAATATACTTTTTTTGTCACAATCATTACAACTAATTTCATAAATTCCACTTTTCTCACAATTAGGAATCTTATCTTTGGATTTTCTAAGATATTCCTCAGATTGTCTGATGACTTATAGACTAAGGTGAGGCCTACCTTATTAAATACCTTATTGAGTCCCTTGCTATATTTCGGATTATATGATATGGAGACATACTTGATGTTATTTTCTTCGCGTGTAAAAAAGGTGGAATTCTGAATATTAAACCTAAACTTATGTCTATTTATTAGCTTAATTTACTAAGTCATCGTCATAACCATTAACTCTAGTTATATTTCTAATACGATTCCTTTCTTTATTAAAGTTTACTCTATTCAGAGGGAAAGTGACCAAACGATGAACTAAAAAATGTAATGAGGCCAATTTATGTTGTTTGCAATGAAATGAATCATTAAGAATATATCTTTCTGTTACTGTGTCCTTCCTATATATATCAAATTCTAATCTATTATTATTTTTAATAATTAAAATATCTAGAAAAGGGCAATTGTCCTTTGTTCTCAACTTCGTAAGTGAATTTAATGGAATCATACCGGCTATTTAATTTAGAAACAAAATGATCAATATTTGCTTTCTTTGTATCAAAAAATCGCGAAAATGTCATCCACATACCTATACCATACCCTTGGGAAATATTCGAATTCTAGACTGGCTTCGATTTCAAACTTACTCATGAATAAATTGGCTATGAAAGGTGATAAGCAATTACCCATAGCTTGTTCCTTCTTTCTGAACATAAAATTGATTGTTATATTGGAAATAATTTTGTTCCATACAAAGTTTAGATAATGTTAAGTATTCACGAATAATTTCGTCTTCAAAGTCATTTATTCTAAGTAATTCTTCGAGATATTGTAAAGTTTGTGGAATTGGCACACTTGGGAACAAAGAACTAACATCAAAAGAAATTAAGACTTCACCTTCATTAAGAACTAGATTTTTGTTTTATTAATGAATTCTAAGGAATTCTTCACTGCGAAAGTATTTAACGGTAACTTCTCAAGTTTCTTTTGATAACCATTTGGATATTAAATATGTGGGTGATCCGACCGATGAAACAATGGGTCGCATTGCTTTCCAGGTTTGTGAATTTTGGGTGTAAGCAATACAATTTTGGTACGGTCGGATTACTCACATTTAATTTAAATTTGAGCGAATCGGAGACAAGGTTCTTACATTTTTTTAAAAGAATTTTTAACCTCTGATATCATTCTCGGTAATGGATTTCTTATTACCTTTTCATAAGGGCCAGATTCGATAAGATTATCTACGCGGTTCAAAATAATCTTTCTTATCCATATATAACACCTTATTTCCTTTATCAGCTTTTAAGTAGAAAAAACATCTTTCTTTTTCAATCCTTTAACTACTTTTATGTCTTTTCGTGAATTAGAATTTGTGTTGTTAACGATGTTTTTTCGATATTTCATTGCGACATGCTTCCCTAACAAATGATTTTTACTATTTTCTGAAGTGTGCTAATGGAAATTTCAATGTGAGCAAACATATTTCTGATAAATTATCTCTAGGAGGGGGTACTGCAATGTTAAGACCTTTGTTTAACATGTGAATTTTCATTTTGTGTAAAGGATTGAGATGAATGATTCTTCTTACAATATTTACGAGTTCCTGCGGACTATTTTTCTTCGGTGAAGAGCCTTTCTTTTTTAATTTTTTACTTAGAATAGAGAATTTCTTTTTATATTGAATATCAATAACTAAAACAATTTTCCTCTGGAACTCGCTCCATACTTCATATTCAATACCTGTTTAATCCTGAAGTAAAGTTTCTTGAATATAGCTGTATGATTCTACTTCCAACATACTACGTTTTGGTGTACAAATTCTTGATTTCTAAGTCAAGCCATTTTTGTTTAGTAAAGAATGAAATTTTTTCTGAATATTTGATTTTGGTAAAAATTAACCTTAATAAAATAGGCAAAAACTTTAAATTTCTTGCATGACTTTAAAAAAAAAACAAATATCTGCACTACTAATCTAATCTTGCTACTGTACTTACGATAAAGGTTTAATTCCGTTGACCGTGAAGCCATGGCTCAACTAAGTTGGGAATGTGGAATCTTGGCTACAATGATACTACTCAGTATTATATCACCATACACCAAACACTTTATTTTCGCACTCGACGCGCGTTTCCTTATAGTCCCCTCTACTTGGTTACTTGACCGGAACTGACTGCCTTGCCTATGTCATTAGTTCCGCTTGAGTAATTCAAGGGTTAGGCTAAGTATAAATAGGTAGATTTGTAGTTTAGCTTTAGTCAATCATCGCTCCTGATGAAGCTAACATGGTTAGCGAAACGCGCGTCGAGTGCGAAAATAAAGTGTTTGGTGTAGTGGTGATATATACTGAGTAGTATCATTGTGCCAAGATTCACATCATTCCCAACTTAGATGATTAATAGTGGCAAAAACTTATAAATTAAATTAAATGCAATTAAATAGAATTTCTTCATTACGAATACCGTTTCTAAACTTCTTCTACAAGACTTCTACAATTGGTCTATATTACAGTGAAGTCCGTTTTTAATGAACTCCAAAAAATTCAATAAAAATGGTTCGCTATATCCGAAGTTCTTTACAAACAGTAAACAAAAATCTAATATCATTTTTCAGCTACTTTATTATTTAGAATAGGCGCTGGTGCTTACAAAAATGAATAATAATAATTATTAAATTAAAACAAAACGTTTTCAAAGTAAACATAAAACAAGAAGTCACACTAATCTTATTATTATATATGTTGGTAGCATATACGAGTATAAAAGGAAAACATTAAAATACGTAGTTTATTCAATAAAATCAGTAGTTTTCGTTTGTACAATTTTACTTAAAAAGAAATGGTTTTTATATAATTATCAAGGTCACAAAAAACTACTCCCATATATTACTCAGTATATATCACCATGATTGACTGGTCAATCATCGCTACTGATGAAGCTAACATTGTTAGCGAAACGCGCGTCGAGCGCAAAAATAAAGTGTATGGTGTAGTGGTGATATATACTGAGTAGTATCGATTGTGCCAAAGATTCCACATTCCCAACTTACGTACTCCATATATGTCCAGAATACATTCCGAAAATAAATTGCGAGTTTCAGTCATTTTTTCTTACTCATTTCTGATGTGGATGGAATATAAATATTATCTCCTTCTCTAAGCTCGGCTTCGTCTTCATTATCGCTTAAAATCTTTCCAGAAGTCATGATGTCACAATTTGATCATTAGTTAATATTTCTCTCGTCATTATTTCCTTATCAGGCACATACATACATATATGCTTCAAAATTAAAGTGGTTAAACATCTTTTTAATTCTAGATTTCCACTGTACTTTGGTGAATGTCAGCATCGTAAACAAATTATAGACCAATCAATAAGATCTTCTCGATGTTTTTCAATCCAATAACTCACGGCGGTAGCTCATCATCTGAGTCATATTTTACATTCCTTCCTTAACAATCCGCCATGCTTGCAATGGTTTCTCCCTACTGACTCTTTGCCAGCCCTATGGATAAAGTTTATAGCGTTCCAAGAGAGTTACAGAAAATATGTTACCTTTATCGATAGTCTCTAACATTTTCCTAAGTAAAATCTTTCTATAATGACATTTTAAAGAACTTGAATCAGGGGCTGGAGCTCCGCACTTGGGTTTAGAGTCATAAAACCAATTTTATTTTACTGTAGATCAACTTCAGGGTCATGGGTCACTGGACAGTCGTCAAGTAATATTTTTCTGTTAGTGGAATTGTAATTCTTTGTCCCATTCATCAGTTCGTTTTTATAAAATTTCTGATGACATCCATGCTTTTACTGTTTTGATTTGTACTTTACTGGTAATATTTGTTCTTAAAACACATGGGATTGGCGGACTTTCCTACCACCCACCAATTTTCTTTTCTCTATTCCAGGCATATTTGCAGTTACCAACACAGTAATCCGTACATTTGATAATTTTTCAACCAGCACAATTGTATACGACAAAACATTAGTGTTTATCAGGCGTATTTGTAAAATACCAAAACCGTTTCATTCGCCTTAAAAAATGTCCACATATTCAAAAATTTCTTCGAATTTTCCGGCAATACATTGGCCAGCCACTGATCAACAACAGTCATATTCACATCCTGCAGTTTTCTCCTACTATCTTACTTATTACCCCCACTATATTTTGTCGCTTTTTAAAATCGTTCAATCCAACTTCTAGAACAGTTAAACTCAGTGTTTTTCTATTTTCTTTCCCAATGTCACTAGCTATTCTCTTGTAAAGCAATAGCTGGTAATAGAAACATGTTCATGTCGTTTTTGACTAAACCATTTAAGGAGCCCTTTATCGACTGTCACGTGTAGGATTTTTTACTTTTTTACAACTAAAGTTACTTTTATCATAGATCGATAAGATTTCTTGCCTCTTCTTCCATATGATAGAAACCGTAGATTAGTTAAATTTCAACTGTTTGCACAACATCAAATTGTATTAACTCCATTTTTATTTTCCATTATAATATCATGTGTCTTTTAAAGTAAACGCTTTTTGTCTACTCATTTTTAAAATAAAATCTTAAATATTCACTTTGCTACTTTGATCAATATGCATTAGAACCTCAGACTAAACAAATGAAGTGAAAACAATACTTCACGAACTAGACGGAAAAAGTAGAATAGGGGCTCCCAGCCGAGTTTCGGTGAATTTTTTAGTCAAGTGCGCGACGCCGACATCGAACACAGGGAGTGCACGTTCGTTATAAACGGACACAAAAACACCCAAATTTGGTTCGCATTATCTGAAGTTCATTATATACGATAAAAATTTGCAGTGGTCCTTATGGAAGTTTTTTCGTGCATTCTAAAATAGTTCATTTTAACCGGAAATTCGCTATAAACGGGTACGTTATAAACAAACTTCACTGTATTATAAAGCACACTTTGGTTCGTTTTGAAATATAAAGTCAAATTATTTCAATTTTATTACTATAAAATTCATTTTGCGCGCTTTAGCCTGAAGCGGATTGCTCGATCGTTCTGGAAAAATCTCAGCTGACTAGCGATTTCGTTTTCAGTTTGACAACAATACTAAAGAATTAAGTTTTTCTTGAGACATATTGCCATCTCAAATACGTCTTAATAAGCTTTCAGTTTAGAAAAACTCTTCGTTCGCTACTGGCAACCGTCACTAGCAAAGTCATTAAAATTCGCAGAGAGACGCCAATATTTGAAAAGACGTCAATCATATTTTTTCTGCCATAAATTGCACCCTTAAGAAAAGTGGCGCCCAGGGCGATCGCCCAGCCCTAAAGCCAGCCATGCAAAGAATCAACGTTGTTGGTGAGTTTTGGGTCTCCAATCAGGCGAACAGCCCTCTTCTGAATAGAATCCAACCAAATGCAGCGTATATTTGAGAGCAGAGCCCCAAATATGACAGCAATATTCCACCGTTAGTTGAATCTGAGTCTTTGTATAAGATTAAAAGTTATGAAATGTAATGCTTCCTAGTACGAAATAATATTCCCAGCTTTTGAGCAGTTGCTATGATTAATATTTGACTACAAAATATACATCACATAAAATAATGGGTTGTAATATCAGGACTAATTTATTTTTCAGTGTGAGGAAGTAAAATTTAATATTTAGTATAGAAATACATATTATGAAGGACTAGAAATACTTGATAAATCATATTACCAGTTTTCTTATATTACTTACTCTTGATGATTTTTCAAAATTATAAGATAGTAAAAATAATAAAAGAATTTTGGATTGTTGTAACTTCTACTTGATGGAAATTCATTATAAATATATAATAAAAGACTGTCCTTTTTTAAGTCAATTTCCACTGGTTTATTTAAATTGCGATGACGCGTTTCGCTGTCGATGCAGCTTCTTCAGATCTACATTTTACACTGTCAAGTTAGGTTTAATTATTCACAGTTTTATATAATTTCTTAATTATAATATTACACCTAATTAAATTACATTGATAGTATTGGCAAATCCACACAGATTAGGAGTTAGGAGAATAAATTCAATAATGGTGAATTGCTTAAATCTACCTGGTCGTTGAGTAAAGTACCTGTAGCCCTTAATCGATTTTATTTGCATTGTCTCTAAAAGGTTTAGTTTTAAACCTTTTTGTTGGGTGTGTAAAATTTTGAAATTCTTGTTAAATGTGTGATTTTCTGTTAAAAGATGATTAGCATATGTTGAATTAGATTTTCTATGGATTGAAACTTTTTTCGTGTTCTGTAATTCTTTGTCTAAATGTACGTCCAGTTTGTCCGATGTATGTTTTAGGACATGACCCACATGTTATTTGATAAAACCCTGATTTATTGTCTTTATTGATTTGTGGTTTGTAGTTTTTAAGATATTTTCCCTATAGTATTGTTAGTCTAGTAAGCTTATGTTGATATTTTTTTGATTTAAAAATTTCCCCAGTTTTTCCGTTGGTTTTCCGAAATAGGTTAAGCATTTAAAAGTGGTATTTCTGTCCTTAAAACGTGGGTATATTTCTGAGATTGCCTTGTTTCTAAGTTTTTTCTTAACGATACTATTGATTAAAGTAACCGAATAACCGTTGTTAACGGCTTCTTGTTTTATGTAGTTTAATTCTTTAGTAAAATTTTCTTCTGATAAGGGGATATTAGTTAGTCTATGTATAAAACTATGATAAGCGGCAAGTTTATGATGGTTAGGGTGGTGAGAACTATTGTGAATTGTGGTATCTGTATGACAAGGTGTGTGATATATTGCAAATTCATGTTTTTTCATGGCTTTACTGATTGTTAAGTCTAGGAAATTGATCTTCCCTTCGACTTCTTCCATTGTAAAACTGATATTCCCACTAAGCAGTAGTCAATGCTATGGGTGCGTAAGGGGTCCTTCAAAGGAGACGAAAACTAAATCGTCTTCTAGAAAGTTGATGGCTACCGTTTCTTGGGGCTGGGAAGGAATTCTGCTTATTAAGCTTTTGAAAAAAGGATTCATAATTAATGGAGAGAACTATTCAAAACCTGAAGAAGGCCATTAGGGAAAAACGTCCGAATTCATAGGGAACCAAAACTTCAAAAAGTGCTCTCATTGCAAGCCATTACCGAAAACTGTGGATTTACCCTATAACAACATCCACCCTATGCATTTATTTAAAGTCCCCCCGCAACTCCTTTTTGTTCTGAGGAAAGAGACCAGCGAATGTGAATTTTCTTCAGATTATGAGGTAAAAGTCAATATAACGTCGTTGTTTGAGGTGCAAACAATAGGATTAGTTTTTGATGGATTGAATAGATTATGAAATGAGCCTATTTGTGTTTAAAATAGACAAAGTCGATGATAATAAAATAAATGACTATGTTATTGTTAACCTACAATAATTTTGAAATAATATTAAGCGAAAGTAAATTTCAAGTAATTTATCTAATAAATTATGCTGATGGTAATATTAGATATAACCGGATAATATATTATACAATTACGACTGATTACTTCATCTTAAATAATAAATAACTTAATATGCTGGTATTAGAACTCTAGGAATATATACTGGGTGTTAGTTAAGTATATGGTCAGGTATTAGAGGTCTCCATACGAGAAACAACAACATATTTACTTGAAATCGGTGCATCCTATCGCAATGAAATAAAATTGCATTTATAAAATGACTAGCCGGGCCCGCGGCTCCGCTCGCATGGTCTTGATTCACTACTATCGTCACTGCTTATTCCTTATGTTACCCAACATAATAAAATATCTCCCATTATTTCTCCTTATCTCCCAATATTTCTCCTTATTTCCCATTATCTCTACATAATTTCCATTATCTAGGCTTATCTCTGCTCATCTCCCATTATTTCTCCTTATCTCCCATTATTTCTCCTTATCTCCCATTATCTCACCTTATTTCCCATTATCTAGGCTTATCTCGACTTATCTCCCATTATTTCTCTCCTTATCTCCCATTATCTCACCTTATCTCCCATTATCTAGGCTTATATCGAATTATATAGAACATATGTATAAATTTATAAAAACACGTAAATCGGATAAGTGGTTCTCGAGTGATAAGCGCACTAACGGACAGACAGAGAGACGTTGCATTTTATATATATTGTATTCTTTGCTACATGATATTGTTCCATATTTAATGTTTTAGGGAGTGTATTGCAAGAGAGAACGCGCTAGCGGCAAACTTTTCTCCGACTTGATTCACTATTATCATCACTGCTTATTCCTTATGTCACCTAATAAAATATATCCTATAACCTGGCCAGAGAACAATACGTATATTTAAAAAAAAAACACATAAATCGGATAAGTGGTTCTCCAGTGATAAGCACACTAACGGACGGACAGACAGACAGACGGACAGAGAGAGACATTGCATTTTATATATATTATAAAATATTCTCTGCTACATAATATTGTTCCATATTTAATGGTTTGGACTGTGTATTGCAAGAGAACGCGCTAGCGGCAAACTTTGTCCGACTTCATTACTATTATTGTCACTGCTCATTCCTTATGCTACCTATCGTAATAAAATATAGCCTATAACCTGGCCGGAGAACATATGTATCTTTTAAAAAAAAGTACGAAAAATCGGATAAGTGGTTCTCAAGTGATAAGCGCACTAACGGACAGACAGACAGGACAGACAGAGATACGTTGCATTTTATATATATTATAGATGTAATAAAATATATACCTATAACCTGGTCAGAGAACATTTATATGAATTAAAAAAATCACGTATGTTAAATCGGATAAGTGGTTCTCGAGGGATAAGCGCATTAACGGACAGACAGACAGACATTGCATTTTATATATATTTATATTATTATTATTATTATTATATAACCTGGCCAAAGAATATATGTATGAATTTAAAAAAAGAGATGTAAATCGGATAAGTGGTTCCCGCGTGATAAAACGCACTAATGGACAGACAGACAGACAGAGAGACATTCTATTTTATATATATTATACATTATACATTACAGATATTCTTTGCTACATAATATTGTTCCATATTTAATGTTTAGGCTGTGTATTGCAAAGGCACGCGCTAGCGGCAAACTTATTTCCGACATCATTCACTATTTTACGTCACTGCTCATTCCTTATGCTACCTATCGTAATAAAATATAGCCTATAACCTGGCCAGAGAACATATGTATGTTTTAAAAAAAAAAAAGTACGTAAATCGGATAAGTGGTTCTTCAGTGATAGGCGCACTAACGGACAGACAGACAGACAGATAGAGAGAAGTTGCATTTTTATATATATTATAGAAGTAATTCTACCAATTGAAAGTGTGTAGGATTTTTTCTTTATTATTAAATTTAAAAGAAATGTGAATTTATAGGTGGATTCTGCATCACTTGAAACCCAAAAAATTATTTTGCAGGGCCGATTGTCACTCGTCGTGAATTTTGAATTTTATCAAGTTTGAAGTCACTCTGTTTGCTAGAAAAAAGTGTTTAAAATTGCATTTTATGGTAGTGTAAAAGTTTTTAGATATTTAGATATATATATATATATATATATATAT
Source organism: Pachyrhynchus sulphureomaculatus (assembly GCA_019049505.1). NCBI lineage: Eukaryota > Metazoa > Arthropoda > Insecta > Coleoptera > Curculionidae > Pachyrhynchus > Pachyrhynchus sulphureomaculatus. Next base: position 28,588 of record JAHKBH010001987.1, read on the forward strand.
ATATATATATATATATATATATATATATATATATATATATAATATATATATATATATGTAGTAGTGGTTTTTTCGGGTATCCCGTGTTAGCTTGAAGTCCCTTGATGGACGGTTTCGCTGACGTTTCGATGGAATCTCATCCATCTTTTTCAAAGCGTTGATCACTAGTCGGTGTCTTGGCGTTGAATGTCGGGACTGGCTCCGAGTGCGCCGGTTTTTATGTGCTCGTGGGGGGGTGATTCTATTGGTCGGACGGATCGGGCCATTAGAGGCTCGGCTTTGGCTGCGCGTTGTCGGTCCTGTGGTTCTTTGTAATGTTTTGTGTTGGTGAAATAACATATGGTTGAATTATTGTTTCTCTTGGTTGGACTTGGTACTGGGATAGAATATGTTTCCAAGAGTTGGTAAACGTTGGCTATCATCCCGATTATTTAAGTTGTTGGGCCTCTTTTCTATTTCTATGGCTTCTTTGATTACCCTAGTGGATAGGTTATTACTTTTTTGTAGGGTTCTGGTTTTGTCAAAACCGATTTTGTGGCCGGTATTGTGTGCATGTTGTACTAGAGAAGAGGTGGTGGATTTTTGTTTTACGGCGTTTTTGTGCTCGTCTCTTCTGGCGCTAATTTTCTTGTTTGTTTGGCCTATGTATGAAAGACCGCAGTCCTGACACGGAATTTCATATACACCTTGGTCTTCTAAGGCTATAATGTCTTTTGGTGTAGGTAGAATATCTTTAATTTTTTGATTCGTTGTGTAAATGGTCTCAATTTGGTGTTTTCCTAGAAGTCTTCCTATTTTGTCCTATGATGCCTTTTATATGTGGGAGAAATGCTTTTGTAGTATATATCTTTCTTTCCTGTTTGTGTTGTTTATTTAGGGCCCGCCGGATCGTGTTTTGACTGTATCCATTTGAAAGTAAAACGTTTCGAAGGAGCTTAGTTTCTTGTTGCAAATGTTCCTTGTCTGTTAGGGTTTCTGATCGTGAGCTAAGGATTTGGCAACGGAGAAGAGTTGGGCTGGGTGATGATGTGAGCTGGCATTTAAGTATCTGTTTGTATGTGTCGGTTTTCTATATACTGAGTGAGACAAAGAACCATCTAATTTTCTTTGAAGCAAGACATCTAGGAACGGTAGTAGTTCTGCTACTTCCCTTTCCATTGTAAACTTAATGTTTGGATGTATATTGTTAAGGTGTTCCAGGAACTTGTTTAAGTTGTCTTCACCGTGTTGCCATACCACAAAAGTGTCATCTACGTAACGTAGCCATGTTTTCGGTTTATGTATATATATATATATATATAATATATATATATATATATTATATATATATATATATATGAAAATAGTTGGGGAACTCGGCAAAAGGGGCACAACAGATGTTCACACAATATTCATTTAGCCAATATTTCGGTCCTAGGTCGGGACCTTCATCAGGGCACAAACTAAAAAAGATAATGAAGCACCGAATAAGGAAAGTCAGGCGTAGAAAATGGTTATTGTTAAGTTTAATTTATAATTTTTTAATAAGTTCTTATTGTTGTTATGAAGAAGTAATCATCAATATTATTTATTATTATGACTGTTCTCGTTTTTCTTTCTCACATTTGGTCAATGTGGTTCCATGTTTGGCTGACGGGCGCAAAACCAAGTCAGCACAAACGCATTACCATTGTGTATTAAGGAATGACCTGACAATGTTACATGTTTTCAAAATCACTGACTTCTGAATGTTTTTTTGTGTATGTTTGTGTTGAGTCCTAATTGTACTAAGTGTGGTGTGAATGTTGTTGGTGTAAGGCCTGTGGCTGATATAATGAGGGGGACAATGATGACTTTTTCTTGTTTCCATAGCCTTTTTTATTTCCGTTGCAAGGTCTGTGTATTTGGAAATTTTTTTATTTTTATTATTTTTATATATATTTTTATATATATTATAATATTTATATTATTATTATTACAAAAAGTTCTTCTTTCTCACATTTGATCAATGTGGTTCCATGTTTGGCTGACGGGCCAAAACCAAGTCAGCACAAACGCTATTACCATTCCGTATTAAGGAATGACCTGACAATGTTACATGTTTTCGAAATCACTGACTTCTGAATGTTTCTGTGTATGTCTGTGTTGTGTCCTAATTGCACTAAATGTGGTGTGAATGTTATTGGTGTAAGGCCCGTGGCTGATATAATGAGGGGGACAATGATATTATTATTATTATTATTATTACAAAAAAGTTCTTCTTTCTCACATTTGGTCAATGTGGTTCCATGTTTGGCTGACGAGCGCAAACCAAGTCAGCACAAACGCATTACCATTGTGTATTAAGGAATGACCTGACAAATGTTACATGTTTTCAAAATCACTGACTTCTGAATGTTTTTGTGTATGTTTGTGTTGAGTCCTAATTGTACTAAGTGTGGTGTGAATGTTGTTGGTGTAAGGCCTGTGGCTGATATAATGAGGGGGACAATGATGACTTTTTCTTGTTTCCATAGCCTTTTTATTTCCGTTGCAAGGTCTGTGTTTTTGGAAATTTTTTCTGTGTATTTCGTTTGGATGTTTGTGTCGTTGGGGACAGCTATGTCAATTAGATAGGTGACTTTTTCTTTTTTGCACTGAAAAATAATATCGGGTCTATTAGCGGAGACTGTTTTATCTGTATGGATACTGATGTCCAGTAGAGTTTGTAATCTTTATTTTCAAGTACGGATGTTGGTGTGTATTTGTAGTAGGGATCTGTGTTTTCTATGAGCTTGTATGTTGTGGCTAGTGCTTGGTGAACTACTTTTGCCGCTGAGTCATGTCTGGCTGTGTATTCCGTTCCGGCTAATATTTTACATTATTATTATTATTATAAAGAAGTACCAAAGTAAAAGTTGCAAGTGACTCACATGGAGTGTGCGACTTAATCTAACAAGAATGACCATAAATAACAATTGTCATAACAAAGACCGACACTGAAACAAAACAGCCACTATTCACTAACACATTAATTTAAAAATATGGCGTATACAGCAAGGATGCCACTAGAAACCTTGGATGCTGAAAAATCAAAATACTCATTTATCATTAATTAACCACCTGTGATCGGAAAAGAAATGACAAGTTTGACAAGGCGTTGACAAAGGACAACTATCTGACAGAAGTAAGGAATCACTCAAAACAAAAGGGAAAAAAGGTTGACCAACCAGGAAAGAACCGGTTGAGTACAAATTAGGTACTACGTCATCAGATTGGAATGTTGGTAAAACAGGAAAAGTACCCATTGGGAACGTTATTTTTAAACGGTATGGAGATTGAAATTGTGTAAAAGAAGTAGGATTTTTCGTCTTGAGAAGAGAGGGATTGGAGAAGGACCTGAAGAGTGAAGAGGGTTTATTTATTCGTTATATACTAACCAATTTTACTAAAAATGGGAATATAAATTGTAGAGAAATTCGGGGGAACCATAGAAATATATACCTGAAGAAAGAACACCCAAAAATCAAACAAGTAACGGGAAAGAACTGTAAAATACTGAGGACGAAAAACTGAAAGGGACATTAAGAGGAGAAGCTATGACGAGTATGACGACCCAGAGATATCATGTGGGGAGGTGAATCCCAAGAGAGGAGAAAACTATACATGTTGCTCAAACCATCGAGATCAGTTCTTTTATTAATGTTGTGAGGATTTTCGTTAATATAACACATCTCAAAAAATTCTCTTTTGGAAACCTTGGTGGTGTGCACTGGCGAGCCACTCTGTCGATAATGGACATTCCTTCAATTTCAACGAACCTAAAATTTCTTGAGATGTGTTATATCAACGAAAATCCTCACAACATTAATAAAAGAACTGATCTCGACGGTTTGAGCAACATATATAATTTTCTCCTCTCTCTGGGGTCGTCATACTCGTCATAGCTTCTCCTCTTAATGTCCCTTTCAGTTTTTCGTCCTCAGTATTATACAGTTCTTTCCCGTTACTTGTTTGATTTTTGGGTGTCCCTTCTTCAGATATATATTTCTATGGTTCCCGCGAATTTCTCTACAATTTACATTCCCATTTTTGGTAAAATTGGTTAGTATATAAACGAATAAATAATCCCTCTTCACTCTTCAGGTCCTTCTCCAATGCCTCTCTTACTGTTTTTTAATTACTTTCTATTGAAAAATTATGTTTGTGAACTCGCCGTTTAAGTTCCTCCGATAAATGCTCGATGAGGTTAACATCGGATGATTGCGGAGGTGTATGAAGCCGCTGTCCACATTATCCTCCTGTTGGAAAATATATCTTCTTTCGAGTGCTAATTTTTGAACACTTTCTCTTAAATTGTCTCTCGAAATGTTCAGATAAACATGCTGATTCATGGTACCATTAATAAAACGTAAATTTCCAACTCCTCCAGCGGACATGCATGCCCAAAGCAGAACACTGCCACCCCCTTGTCTCACCGTGGAACAAATGTTTTTAATATCGAATGCGGTTTTCTTCTTTCTCCAAACTTTAGTTCTGCCATCACACACAAAAAGGTTAATTTTAGTATCATTACTAAAGATTACGGATTCCCAAAATTCAGGAGGTTTAGTAACATAATCCCGAGCGAAAGCTAACCGCTTTTTGCGATTAGCTTCCGAAATTAAGGGCTTCGTCCTGGCTGCACACACCCCTTCTAGCCTGCTCTGTGTTAACAATTTCGCACTGTTTGTGAACAAACATTTTTCAGAAATAGTTCCCGTACTTCTTTTTTTAATTTTGGTGCACTTTTCTTGGGATCTATAATTATTTGTCTAACAATACTGGCCTCTTCACGTGGAGTCAGTGTAATTTTACAATTTCTCTCGCTTCTTTTTAATATTACTTTCAAAACCCACTGCAAAATTACTAGCACCAAGTGAAAGATTATAAAGTATGGTCGAAAATTATTCATTTTTTTGTTTTCAGTTTAGCGAGCAATAGATAGCTTGATAAAATGCAGCTGATTATAACGTGTTTTTTCTTGAGTGTATGGAGACTTTTTTGACATTAATTTTGTTTACATTTTTATAAAAATATTCCCTAGTTGTTTTAATACCAATCCTCGTTGGTTAAGTTTCAAATATTTGAACATGTGTTCTCATAGTTCCAATTAATTAGTTAAACATAACAGAAAAATAGTATAGAAAGCAGTTGGTGTATGGAGACTTTTTGGACTGACTGTATGTATGTGTATATATCTATATATATATATATATATATATATATATATATATATATATATATATATATATATATATATATATATGTGTATATATATATATATATATATATATATATATATATATATATATATATATATACGGTTAATTTCTTGGAAATTAAAAAATATATGCTTGTTTACTTTTTACCTGCAATATATTCCAGTATGGGACGATATGAGCCAGAGCCTCACTGACATTGGAACAACCTGAACTCAGTAACATTATTATGGTTTTATTTGAGTAAATGGCATGGAAGAACCTGTCTATTGCTACTCCGGGATCACACTAAAAATATAAAAAAATTATTTTCAAATACATATTAGGCTTCAAAAAAGTGATAACTTGAAAATTTAATATTAAAACCGCCACAGATAGCACAGTTTGCAAGACAATGAGTCAGTTGTGGACTATAACTTTGAAATATTAGCTCCAAAAATCCTAAATACTTATCCAAGGTTTAATTAGAACATTCGTTTGTAATGTGTTTCCACCATACTAGTAAGTGGGTTAGCTACTCAGAAGTATTTAATATCTCGGACGCCCATTACATATGAAATATTATATTATTATAGTTAAATTTTATTAATGGATAAATGCTTTTATTAATATTACGAAGATACAAATTTAAGAGAGAATGGGAGAAATACTTTAAACAAACAAAGATAAAATAATATTAGTAACTCTTAACAGTAAATCATAATTCCTCAAATCTTATCGTCACATAAATGTCAGAATCTTGTTGGTACCCCAACTCAAAGTTATAATAATAAATCTCGTCTTAAGCCCTGGGTACATCGACGGTCACAGTGAAGGTGTAGTAAATAAATTTCGATGTTACTAAAAGCAATACGACAGGTCGGTAGTTGCTTTTTATATAATCTTCCAGCCTTTTTGCGTTCCTTGCTAAAGAAAAGTTTTGTATTCGTGAAAAAAATTATACTTCGAGATTTTTACTTTTTAAAGTTCCTAGTCACGACATCAATTTTGAGGACTCTAAACAAATAGCCTCTATTTGACACTATAAAACACGCGTATTGAGAAAAGTCTTGGAAATTTAAAAGAACGGAGAGCTAAATAAGCGTGATAAAGCACTACATAGAAAGGTCTACTAGCCAAACCAAGGAATAACCAAAACATCGAGAACGCAACAGTCAACATAGCGCCGGAACCCGTAATTACCATCGATATGTGCACCCAGCCGACGAACACCGATGACAGGACGAACCCCCCCGATTCCCCCACCTACAATCTGCGTAGACACCGACCTGTAAAAGACGGCGACCGCACTTCGGTTTCTCACTTAGTTTCAAGCGGCAGTAGCAGCAAGATAGACGAACAGATTGAAACCCGGAATTTTAATGTATTACATTGTATATATATATATATATATATATATATATATATATATATATATATATATATAATGAAAAGGTAAAAACGCTGATTATATATATATATATATATATATATATATATATATATATATAATCATTTTCATTATTTCATTATTATTTCATTATTTCCAATTTTAACAGAAATAGTATGTAGAGGGAACTAAGATCTGGTTACAGAGTAACCTAGAAAATGTTAATGATAATGATTATAGAAAAAGTTTTAGAAATACAAACAGTTAAATTTTCCGAAACTACTATGAAGCTGCTGTCGCACATTATGGATCAGCCATTCTCACACCAAGTTTGCTGTATATTTCTGATCATTGTCCTGTTGGAACATGTATCTTTTTCGAGTGCTAATTTTTAACATTTTCTCTTAAATTGTCTCTCAAAATGTTCAAACAACCATAAAATGTAAATTTTCAATCCCTCCAGCGGACATGCATCCCCAAAGCACAACACTGCCACCCCCTTGTCTCACCGTAGAACAAATGTTGTTAATATCGAAATATATATATATATATATATATATATATATATATATATATATATATATATATATATATATATATATATATATATAGCCTGAACTAAAGCGCGGAGAAAGAAGAATACCGCACTCTTTATAGTGCAATTTTTTCAAGACCTAGAATATTTTAATGAAATTTCAGGTAAAAAGCCCTGCATATAATGAATCTGTAAAATACTAACACTCTATATAATAAAATTTTTACCGGAATTTTATGTATAAATTTTTATGCATTTATTGAGATCTTGGCCATTTCGGGTTTCCCATTTTTATCATTAGCACGAATTCCTTTTTTATGACGCATTCTTTTGAAAAGGTTCTTAACGCGTTTATAACGCCTAATGGTTGGCAATAAATCAGGTAGATTTCTGTGAGAAACCAGGAGAATAACCCATTTTATAGAAACCCGGGTAAAAACCCATTTTATAGTCGAGGCCTAGTAATTCGCAAATTCAGGTTCAGTTTCTTTTTGTTTAAGAATTAAGTAAGATGTCCAAGCGAGTGTGTTTAAGTTTAGCTGAGAAAATTAAAGTTTTGGAGGAAGTTGATAAAGGCTGCAATAAAATTAATGTTGCTGCAAAATTTGGTGTTTCTCCAAGTTGCGTCTCTCTGATAATAAAAAGTCGCGACAGTATCATCAAGAAACCTAGTGTTCCAAGCAGTCGAAAACGAGTACGGGTGAGTACTTACGAGGATGTAAATGAAGCAGTTTTACGATGGTTTCAAGTGGCCCGTACGCATCAAAACGTACCAATATCGGGAAATTTAATAAAGCAAAAGGCTCTACAATTTGCTAAAGAATTTAACTGCGTTAATTTTCAAGCTAGTGAAGGGTGGTTGAGTACCTGGAAGACTCGCAATTTAATTGTTTTCACGACGGTGTCTGGCGAGAGTGCAAGCGTTAGTCAGGAGGACTGTGACATTTGGACTGAAACTGTTTTAAAAAGTGCATTGAAAAAGTACAAGCCAAAAAACGTTTTCAATTGTGATGAAACCGGTTTATTTTTTAAATGTTTGCCAAATAAAACTTTCGCTTTTAAAAGTGACGAATGGGAAGAAGAAGACGAAATGGATCTCGCTACCTTAAAAAGGCAATTGGGTATTCTACAAAAAACTGCTACCGTCGACGCAGATTTTTTACTTGAAGATTTCTTAGAAATCGACAATGATGTTGGCACGACAGATCTCCCAACTGACCAAAAGATAATTGACGATATAAAAAGTACAGAAGATCATAAAGAAGAAACTGAAATCGGGGAATGTCCTGCTAAATTTAGTGAAAATGAAATAAGAAAAGCATTTGACGTTGTGCGATCTACTCTCAGGGGCCAGGAAAGTGTACCTGATCAAATCTTTATGCATTTGAATAAATGCGAGAATTTTGTTGAGCAACAATCATTTTTCAAATGTAATGTTTAAAAGAAAATAACTGATTATTTTTCCTAGTACGTCTGTACGTAGTATGTACATATGTATTAACAGATTTTGTATTATTCTTTTTATTTCGTATGTAGTACATACATACATAAAGTCCGTACGTTATATCTTTACACGTGCGTCATAGTTTTCAGGCAATATCCCAGACAACTATTATATTTTTTGTCTCTTTTTACCAATACCTACGATTTATTGGTGAAAAGAGACAAATAATATAATAGTCGTCTGTTATATGGCCTGAAAACTAATATATATATATATATATATATATATATATATATATATATATATATATATATATATATATATATGTATATATATATATATATATATATATATATATATATATATATATATATATATATATATATATATGTCTATATATATCTATATATATATATATATATATATATATATATATATATATATATATATATATATATATATATATAGATATCTAGATATATATATATATATATATATATATATATATATATATATATATATATATATATATATATATATATATATGTATATATATATATATATATATATATATATGTATATATATATACATATATATATATATATATATATATATATATATATATATATATATATATATATATATATATATATATATATATATATATATATACAGTGGACACTCTATATAGTGAAAGACCAAAATGTTGACCGAAATTTCACTATAGAAAGTTTTTCACTATATAAAGACAAGATATAACGTACGGACTTAATGTATGTATGTACTATATACGAAATAAAAAGAATAATACAAAATCTGTTAATACATATGTACATACTACGTACATACGTACTAGGAAAAATAATCAGTTATTTTCTTTTGAACATTACTCAACAAAATTCTTGCATTTATTCAAATGCATAAAGATTTGATCAGGTACACTTTCCTGGCCCCTGAGAGTAGTTCTCCCATTCGTCACTTTTAAAAGCAAAACTTTTATTTGGCAAACATGTAAAAAACAAACCGGTTTCATCACAATTGAAAACGTTTTTTGGCTCGTACTTTTTCAATGCACTTTTTAAAACAGTTTCAGTCCAAATGTCACAGTCCTCCTGACTAACGCTTGCACTCTCGCCAGACACCGTCTTGAAAACAATTGAATTGCGAGTCTTCCAGGCACTCAACCACCCTTCACTAGCTTGAAAATTAAAGCAGTTAATTTCTTTAGCAAATTGTAGAGCCTTTTGCTTTATTAAATTTCCCAAATTTTGCAGCAACATCAATTTTTTTGCAGCCTTTATCAACTTCCTCCAAAACTTTAATTTTCTCTGCTAAACTTAAACACACTCGCTTGGACATCTTACTTGATTCTTAAATAAAAAGAGACTGAACCTGAATTTGCGAATTACTAGGCCTTGACTATAAAATGGGTTATTCCCCGGGTTTCTCACAGAAATCTACCTGATTTATTGCCAACCATTAGGCGTTATAAACGCGTTAAGAACCTTTTCAAAAGAATGCGTCATAAAATTGGAATTCGTGCTAATGTTAGATAAAAATGGGAAACCCGAAATCGCCAAGATCTCAATAAATGCATAAAAATTTATACATAAAAGTCCGGTAAAAATTTTATTATATAGAGTGTTACTATTTTACAGATTCACTATATGCAGGGCTTTTTACATGAAATTTCATTAAAATTTTCTAAGTCTCTTTATAGGCACTATAAAGAGTTTTTCACTATATAGAGTTTCACTATAAACAGTGTCGACTGTATATATATATATATATATATATATATATATATATATATATATATATATATATATATATATATATATATATATATAGCAAAAAGGGGATTTCTTTTATTTATCGGGTTTGCGGTCTGTGACAATTAACACTCGATTGCTGGTAAACTATCTATATTTCGTTGTACTTCACAACTTCATCGGGAGAAACTATAATTTTTAGAAAAAACAGTGTGTCAGGAAATTTATTTGTAAACAAATAGTTATTTTAAAAACTTACCAACTAAGAGATGGTCACAACATTTATAAAAATAAAAGAACATCGACTACATTAGACACATAACAGAAACAAGAAAATACTTATGCACAGTGACAAATAACAGTTAGCAATGAACTAGTTCTTGGCTATAAATCCGAAATCGGACCAAAAACGAAAAAACTATCATCAAATACAGTGGTTTATGCATAAGGTGGTTCAGTTATTGACTTGTAAAATTTATGAGTTTAAAATATTACAATACATTACACTTAATTTACTGGTATCTGCCCTATAATTAACACAATCCTTATGTTTGTTTATGTGACACATTTCAAGAAACAGCCGATCCTTGTAATTATTTACTCTCTCCAAAACTTCCACATTGGCAAAATCGAACTGATGTCCCGTTTTTAAAACATGGTCAACTAAGGCACATGACCTCTCATTTATTCGACAATCGCTTTTGTGTTGTGTAATTCTTTGTTTTATCCACTGCGATGTCTGTCCGATATAACATGAAACACAACCCAAACAGGACAACTTGTAAACTACATTAGTGTTATAAAGTAGAGGGGGTCTCTGTTTGAGTTGGGTAAACAAGGTACGGCTACTGAGACTGTTATATTTAACTATTTTAATGTGTGGAAAATCGTTGGAGATGGAAACCACTGAATCTGTTAATCCGAGCACAAACGGTAACTTTTTATATCTGAGACCATTGTGAGTTTCCTCTGTAGGGCCATCAAAATTGTTAGAATTGTAAATAAGTTTTTTCAAAATGTGTTTTGGATACCCGTTGTTGGAAAAAATTTTATATAACTTGGTCAGATTGGCAGGCAGATAACTCTCGTGGCTAACATGTGTTATTCTGTTCTTCATTGCTATTACGCTATTATATTTTTGGTTCATAGGGTGATTTGAAAAATAATTAATAAACCTGTTGGAAGCTGTAGGTTTCTGATACCAATTCAAAATTAACACATTATCCTCAGTTCTAATGACCTGTGTATCCAAAAAAGGGATGCTACCATTATTCTCATGCTCGATGGTAAATTGCAAATGACTGTTGAAAGAGCTAAAAGTATCTAACATTTTTTTAGTACAATTCGCAGGTACCGTCAAACGGGGTGAAGTCGATCGGCAGGGGTGAAGTCGATCAAACCAGTATTTTCATTTGTGTTTAAACATAATGGCAACACTGCATTACAAATCAGCTGATTCTTATTTACATTCATGTGGCGAACAGATGAACATCTATTATACCGGTGTTGTTGGTTAATCGTGTAAAGTGAGTTTTCTAAAAATAATTAAATAGTAAAAGGGCAAAATTTCTCGATCTCTAAAATATGTGAAATCAAATAGTTGCACAGCCAAATCAGTGAAAACTAAGCCCGTCCGAGCTCCTCTAGATGATAAGGAATATATTCAAGAAAAGGTATTCACAATCAGACATGCTAATTTATTTTTTGTGTGGTTTCAATTGCAATTTTTTGTGTGTAGAAACAAAACAACGGGATGAAATGGATCACTTGGTTTTCGCTGTATTTTGTTAGGTTTTGAGATTATGTTTAAAGCAATTTGTTTTTGTATGATTTTTTTATATATTAATGTTGTGTGCTAGCATATGAGGGGTGTCGGGCAGGGTAGGGGCGTATCGTATTTTATTATTTTCTTTTTTTATAGATGCCACGAAAATACATAAAGAAGCTGGATGCTTATGGCAAAAAAAAAACTACGATCCCGTGTATTTAGAAAGAGCGCTGGATGCAGTGTGCAAAAAAAGACAGAGCATGCGAAAAGCGTCAGAAAGGTTTGCAGTGCCATATACGACACTTAACAATCACTATCATGCGGCAGCTCTCTTGACATATGGTGGTCAACCTGCTCTTGACGAGCATTCTGAAACTTTGTTAGTGAATGCTTTGCAAACCTGTGCTGAGTGGGGTTTCCCATTAAAGCCCATTGATATTAGGCGAATCACGCAGCAATATTTAAATAGTCGCGGCATCACTGAAAAGCGATTTAAAAATAATATGTCAGGAGAAGGGTGGTTTAATCGTCTGATGAAGAGGCATCCTCAGCTTACAGTGAGAGCTGCTGTAACATACGAGATTGTTGAGGAATATTTCCGAAATGTGGCGGATATAATCAGAAATATCCCACCACAAAACGTTGTAAACTATGACGAAACAAACTTCGTTGACGATCCCGGAGCGATTAAAGTGGTAATGAAGAAAGGAAGCAAACACGCCTACAGGACACTTGACACCACCAAAAGCAGCACAACAGTTATGTTCGCAATAGCTGTTGATGGAACTCGTCTCCTTACTTATACAGTGTACAAAGCCAAACATATTTATGAAGGTTGGAAGGAGGGCGGATTACCAGGAGCAATTTACAACAGGTCTCCAAAGGGATGGTTTGATTCTGAATTGTTTGACGATTGGTTCAGGACCGTAGCACTTCCATTTTTCCGAAAATTAGAAGGAACCAAGTTGCTTATTGGAGATAACTTGCAAAGTCATATTACTGTCAGTGTCATTCAAGAGGGCGAAAATAACAACATTAAGTTTGTCTTACTCCCCCCAATTCGACCCACATGCTCCAGCCACTGGACGTGGCATATTTTCGTCCTCTCAAAGCATCATGGAAAAGAGCACTGGAGGAATGGAAACTAAAGAACAGGGGGGGTTTTACCAAAAACTATATTTCCTAGGATGTTGAAAATCACGGTTGAAGGACTTGGGGATCGCGAAATGAACAATATTTTAGTTGGATTTAGAGCCTGCGGCCTAGTCCCCTTCAATCCCGATGCTGTTCTTGCAAAAATAAAAAGAAAAGAGCCTACTACACCGGAGGAAGGAAACGTGGCAGAAACTTCAATGACTGCAGTGCTTGTAGATTATCTACATGAGCTCAAGACTGGGCCTAATGATGCTCCAAAGCGAGGAAAAAGACTAAACATAGCCGCTGGCAAAAGCATAGGCACAGAAGATTTGGAAAAAGAGAACCAGAGCAGTTGCAAGCAACCCAAAACACGTAAGAGGCAAATAAGCGACAGCGAAGAGGAAGATGACTTACAGACATTGGAGGCGGAGGAACAGCATATCAACACAAATGATTATGGTAAACTGGAGAAAGTTCTGCTGAGCCAGCCAACATTATTCTTGATTCATCCAGGAACTGGGATATAGGACAATTTATCATCACAAAATATGAAACAAATAAGAGAGATCGATTTTATATCGCTAAAATTATTGAAATATCAGGGACTGAGATAGTTGTAAGTACACTGCGTAAACATCCATCCATGAAATCTTTGTTTTTCATTTATCCAAATATTCCGGATGAGTCTGTCATAAACAGGGAACAGATTGTCCGACAAGTTAATTTAAAATCACTAAAGCGGGGCAAACATTTCTTCTCGCTTAGAAAAAACGAAATGGAAACACTCCAGTGAGAAATTTTTGTGTGTTCATTCATTTCGTAATTTTTTGAATTCTATTTTTTAGTTTTATTTTTGCCTGTATTTTTATTTTTAAGTATAGTTTGTTTATTTAAGGTTCATGTCATTAAGAAATCAATGGCTGGGTAAAGCTTGTCCAAAGAATAAACATTTATATTTCCTTAATTTGTGTTTTATTGCAAAATTCTGCAAATGTAGGTAGTACCTTGACACCTACATATAATTTTTTTTAATTTTTTACTGATCGACTTCATCCCGAACAATCCTAAAGTGGGAAATATGCATTTTAAAATGGGTGATCGACTTCACCCCGAACCCTGGGGTGAAGTCGATCACCGTTTAATTCAAAATAAAAAAAAAAAAAAAATTGCATCTATGACCTTACTCCAGTCACCTATCGACAACCTAAGTATCAAGGAAGTTATATTTTTAATTGCATTAAAATATAATTATTTGTTATTCAGTTATCTCAAAAAAACGTATTTTTTTGATCGACTTTCACCCCGTTTGACGGTACCGAACAAATGATATCGTTCACGTATTTATAAATGAATGGGACATCAAACTGAAGTTGTGCCAATACCACATCAAGCAAACGATCTAAAACGATATTGGCCAACACGGGACTTATGGGAGATCCCATTGGGGTTCCAAATATTTGTTTATAAAATCCATTGTTGAACCCGAAATATGTGTGTTCAAAAATAAATCTTATGAGTCTCATGAAATTGATACTTGACAACGTAGTGTGCGCTTTAATCAAGAACCACTTGTCTTCCAGGATTTTTAAAACCAGATCAACAGGAATGTTGGTAAATAAGGAGACCACGTCCAACGACATCAACATATGACCTTGTGGTAATCGCAACCCATCTATCATGTTTACAAAAGAGAAAGTATCTTTTATTAGACAGGAATTTCGAAATGTTATAAGTAGTGGCATTAATTGAGCTTACACTTGGTCTTAAAGGTATGTGGGGTTTATGTACTTTTGAAAGACAGTACAATTTGGGGAAATGGGGAAACAGAATAACACATATTAGCCACGAGAGTTACCTGCCTGCCAATCTGACCAGTTATATAAAATTTTTTCCAACAACGGGTATCCAAAACACATTTTGAAAAAACTTATTTACAATTCTAACAATTTCGATGGCCCTACAGAGGAAACTCACAATGTTCTCAGATATAAAAAGTTACCGTTTGTGCGCGGATTAACAGATTCAATGGTTTCCATCTTCAACGATTTTCCACACATTAAAATAGTTAAATATAACAGTCTCAGTAGCCGTACCTTGTTTACCCAACTCAAACAGAGACCCCCTCTACTTTATAACACCAATGTAGTTTAGAAGTTGTCCTGTTTGGGTTGTGTTTCATGTTATATCGGACAGACATCGCAGTGGATAAAACAAAGAATTATACAACACAAAAGCGATTGTCAAATAAATAAGAGGTCATGTGCCTTAGTTGACCGTGTTTTAAAAACGGGACATCAGTTCGATTTTGCCAATGTGGAAGTTTTGGAGTGGTAAATAATTACAAGGATCGGCTGTTTCTTGAAATGTGTCACATAAACAAGCATAAGGATTGTGTTAATTATAGGGCAGATACCAGTAAATAAAGCGTAATGTATTTTAAACTTATAAATTTTACAAGTCAATAACTGAACCACCTTATGCATAACTAAACCACTGTATTTGATGATAGTTTTTTCGTTTTTGGTCCGATTTCGGATTTATAGCCAAGACTAGTTCATTGTTAACTGTTATTTGTCACTGTGCATAAGTATTTTCTTGTTTCTGTTATGTGTCTAATGTAGTCGATGTTCTTTTATTTTTATAAATGTTGTGACCATCTCTTAATTGGTAAGTTTTTAAAATAACTGTTTATTTACAAATAAATTTCCTGACACACTGGTTTTTCTAAAAAATATAGTTTCTCCCGATGAAGTTGTGAAGTACAACGAAATATAGAGAGTTTAACACCAGTGTTAATTGTCACAGACCGCAAACCCGATAAAATAAAAAAAAAACTCCCCTTTTTGCTATCAAAGTACGGCCGATAAATATATATATATATATATACATATACATATACATATATTAGAAATACAAATAGTTAAATTTTCCGAAACTTACTCACCTCTGACACAGTAGGTAAATTATTGGTTTTACATCCCTTGCTAAAAAAAAAAGAATTACCTCCTGCAATCTTTGCTTTCCTTTACGCTTTAGTGTTCTTAGGTCACCAGAAAGATATATGTATATTTCCATAGGTCTGTCTATCCGACTGTCAGACGATAGGTTTGTATAATCTTTGAAATAGTTTTTGAGCGATATCGTTTTAAGGAAAGGGGTGGGTTGCATAATTTTATTCATACTATGGAAATTTCCGTTCTCTTTACTTCAGAAAGTCTACCGATTTTTGACAACATATATCGATTCGCATGAGATAATTTCAAGATTAAGAAACCTTTACTACTTATCAGTGTAATCTTTATACTATTAAGCTTATCCGCTGAATAACAAGGGTCCCAAGATTGAACCCTGAAGAATAGCTGGGTTAACCGAATGTAAGCCAGAGATTTGTCTTTATAAAATTTTTGCGAAAAAACTTCCTTAAAACTACCTTAACACCTCATTATTCTTATTGTATTTTTATGTATAAACCAAGTAAATCATGACGAAAATACTTTCCCCTAGCAAGGCAAGTAGCAGGTGGATTGTATAATTTTATTCATACTATGGAAATTTCCTTTCTCTTTACTTCAGAAAGTCTACGGATTTTTGACAACATATATCGACTCGCACGAGATAATTTCAAGATTAAGAAATCTTTTTTACTTATAAGTGTAATCTTTATACTTCTAGGCGCATCCGCTGAATAACAAGGGCCCCAAGATTGAACCCTGAAGGATACCTGAAGTCCCCGAATGTGAGCCAAAGATTTGTCTTTATAAAATTTTTGTGAAAAACATAATAGCGCCAGCTGTTGTATTTTGTTATAAGCGACAATTTACGTTAGTACTGTTTCAGCTGTTTGATGAATAGGAAATTCCATAATTAACGATGCACAAACAAACTTCCTTAAAACTACCTTAATATCTCATTATTCTTATTGTATTTTTAAGTATAAACGAAGTAAATTATGACGAAAATACTTTCCCCTAGCAAGGCAAGTAGCAGGTGGATTGTATAATTTTATTCATACTATGGAAATTTCCTTTCTCTTTACTTCAGAAAGTCTACCGATTTTTGACAACATATATCGATTCACACGAGATAATTTCAAGATTAAGAAATCTTTTCTACTTATAAGTGTAATCTTTATACTTCTAAGCATATCCGCTGAATAACAAGGGTCCCAAGATTGAACCCTGAAAAATAACTGGGTTAACCGAAAGTGAGCCAGAGATTTGTCTTTGAAAATTTTTTGCAAAAAAAATAATAGCGCCAGCTGTTGTATTTTGTTATAAGCGACAATTTACTTTAGTACTGTTTCAGCTGTTTGATGAATAGAAAATTCCATAATTAACGGTGCACAAACAAACTTCCTTAAAACTATCTTAACATCTCATTATTCTTATTGTATTTTTAAGTATAAACGAAGTAAATCATGACGAAAATACTCTCCCCTAGCAAGGCAAGTAGCAGGTGGATTGTATAATTTTATTCATACTATGGAAATTTCCTTTCTCTTCACTTCAGAAAGTCTACCGATTTTTTGACAACATATATCGATTCGCACGAGATAATTTCAAGATTAAGAAATCTTTTCTACTTATAAGTGTAATCTTTATACTTCTAAGCATATCCGCTGAATAACAAGGGTCCCAAGATTGAACCCTGAAAAATAACTGGGTTAACCGAAAGTGAGCCAGAGATTTGTCTTTGAAAATTTTTTGCGAAAAAAATAATAGCGCCAGCTGTTGTATTTTGTTATAAGCGACAATTTACTTTAGTACTGTTTCAGCTGTTTTGATGAATAGAAAATTCCATAATTAGCGGTGCACAAACAAACTTCCTTAAAACTATCTTAACATCTCATTATTCTTATTGTATTTTTAAGTATAAACGAAGTAAATCATGACGAAAATACTCTCCCCTAGCAACGCAAGTAGCAGGTGGATTGTATAATTTTATTCATACTATGGAAATTTCCTTTCTCTTCACTTCAGAAAGTCTACCGATTTTTGACAACATATATCGATTCGCACGAGATAATTTCAAGATTAAGAAATCTTTTCTACTTATCAATGTAATCTTTATACCTGTAAGCGTATCCGCTGAATAACAGGGCCCCAAGATTGAACCCTGAAGAATAACTGGGTTAACCGAAAGTAAGCCAGAGATTTGTCTTTGTAAAATTTTTGCAAAAAAAATAATAGCGCCAGCTGTTGAATTTTCTTGTAAGCGACAATTTACGTTAGTACTGTTTCAGCTATTTGATGAATAGGAAATTCCATAATTAACGGTGCACAAACAAACTTCCTTAAAACTATCTTAACATCTCATTATTCTTATTGTATTTTTTTAAGTATAAACGAAGTAAATCATGACGAAAATACTCTCCCCTAGCAACGCAAGTAGCAGGTGGATTGTATAATTTAATTCATACTATGGAAATTTCCTTTCTCTTTACTTCAGAAAGTCTACCGATTTTTGACAACATATATCGATTCGCACGAGATAATTTCAAGATTAAGAAATCTTTTCTACTTATCAATGTAATCTTTATACCTGTAAGCGTATCCGCTGAATAACAGGGGCCCCAAGATTGAACCCTGAAGAATAACTGGGTTAACCGAAAGTAAGCCAGAGATTTGTCTTTGTAAAATTTTTGCAAAAAAAAAATAATAGCGCCAGCTGTTGTATTTTGTTGTAAGCGACAATTTAGGTTAGTATTGTTTCAGCTGTTTGATGAATAGGAAATTCCATAATTAACGGTGCACAAACAAACTTCCTTAAAACTATCTTAATATCTCATTATTCTTATTGTATTTTTTAAGTATCAACCAAGTAAATCATGACGAAAATACTTTCCCCTAGCAAGGCAAGTAGCAGGTGGATTGTATGATTTTATTCATACTATGGAAATTTCCTTTCTCTTTACTTCAGAAAGTCTACCGATTTTTGACAACATATAACGATTCGCACGAGATAATTTCAAGATTAAGAAATCTTTTATACTTATAAGTGTAATCTTTATACTTCTAAGCGTATCCACTGAATAACAAGGGTCCCAAGATTGAACCCTGAAGAATAACTGGGTTAACCGAAAGTAAGCCAGAGATTTGTCTCTGCAAAATTTTTGCGAAAAAATAATAGCGCCAGCTGCTGTATTTTGTTATAAGCAACAATTTATGTTAGTACTGTTTCAGCTGTTTCATGAATAGGAGATTCCAGAATTAACGGTGCATAAAGAAACTTCCTTAAAATCTCATTATTCTTATTGTATTTTTAAGTATGAACGAAAATACTCTTAGCAAGGAAAGTAAAAGAAAGTGGATCTCAAAAGATATTTTCAACATTCTAGATTAAAAATGATACTCCTGCATTCAAAAGTAATCGAGAAAAACACAAATTTTACTCATTTAAGACTTCAGCACGATTAATTTAGTCTTATAACTACTAAGACCACTCTGCAGATATCATCATCTCCAATGTTTAACAAATTACTGCGTTTTCCTCTAATTGCATCTACAAACAAAAACTTTGTCTAACTTCCTTGCTATGATCACAGAGAGCTTACTATAGTTGGTATTATAGGAATTATATCTTGAAAACCCAAAATTTCGTTAGATAAATATATGAACATTACTCGAAAATAGTTACTTGTTTGATGAAGTTGTCAATTTAAACTTCTCTATAATAAGTAGTTGAATTTCAAAATTTAATTTAACTTTTAAATGGATTCGTATTCAAAAATAAGGTTGTCAAGAAAAGCATGTATTTAAAGTTTTATATTAAAAAGTGAAAAAAAAATCTTCATTATATCGGTGCCTTCACTGATTTTTAGTGTTCCGTACGGAACATTTATAAGATGACTTCGGTGTCTGTCCGTCTGTCTGTCTGTCACACCCGATTTTCTCCGAAACTATTTGTCATAGAAAGTTGAAATTTGGTAATAATATAGGAATTGATGGCCTCATCAGAGCCATGTAGTTTTAAAGGTTAAATTTTGACTTAAGGGATTAGTTTTGGGGGGTGAAATCGGAAGCGAAAAAAAAAATTTTTTACTAGGTCATCGAGTGTGGTGTCAAATGAAAGCTTGTGAAAACACGAGTAAAAAGTATATATATAATGTAATACTTGCGCGCACTTTTCTTTGTGTTATTTTTAAAAAATCGCGAAAAATCGCTGTCTTATCTCGAAAAGTATTTATCAAAAAATTTTGAAAAAAGTTTGGAATATTCTCCACAGGGTGTAGATTGAACGAAAATTATCACGAGTGAATTACCCCTAATTATTTGTCTGGTATATAAAAAAAAAAAAAAAAATTTCAAGGTCATCAGTTTTAAGTAAAGATTCGAAACAAACTTTGTTGAAAACTCATTTGGGGTGTGTTTTGTGAAGTCACTGATCATTTTATACCTCCGTAACAAAATTTTTTTATTTGAAAAGCAATCAACGTACGGAATACTAATTGCGCAAGTTCAACTTGCACTTGACCGGTTATTTTTTATTTTCCTTTCTTTATTAAACTGGTGCACAGACACTACTTTAAGACGATCTCGTCACAAGAGAAACACTGTTGCTATTCAATGCAGCGTGAATATGAACCAAGCCTTATATGTCAGCTTTCTCTATTACAACAAAATTTTTAAGAAAATACAATATGATCATCTGATTCGGCTTCGTAAGGAAAAAATAACTCGATACCAAAGCTGATTTTGAGTCTGCTGGGGTAAATGATGCATTTTCCTATTTTATAGAATCTTTAAAGTGTTATATTTCTTTGACATTTCCAATAAAAACAAATTGTTCATGGAAAAATCAGTCACAAAAAAAACCTTGGATTACAAGAGGAATTTATACATCAACACAAAATCTGAAATATTGGTACAATATATTAATAGACAGTAATCATATCTTATATCAAAAGGTTATTTCTGAAGCAAAAAGACCATATAACATTAAAACATATTTTGAATCAGATAATAAATCTAAGATAACGTGGAAAATTATCAATAATAATATATGAAACAAAAAAGAAAAAACCGTCAAGTGCAAGCTGAACTTGCACAATTAGTGTTCCGTACATTGATTGTTTTTAAAATAAAAATTTTTGTTAGGGTGGTATAAAATGATCAGTGACTTCACAAAACACACCCCAAATGAGTTTTCAACAAAGTTTGTTTCCAATCTTTACTGAAAACTGGTGACCTTCAAATTTTGTTTTTTTATATACCAAATAAATTATTAAAGGTAATGCACTCGTGATAATTTTCGTTCAATCTATACCCGGTGGAGAATATTCCAAAATTTTTTCAAAATTTTTTGATCAGTACTTTTCGAGATAAGGTAGGGGACAGCGATTTTTTAAAAGTAATACAAAGAAAAGTGTGCGCAAGTATTACATTATATATATATTTTTTTTTTTATTTATTCTTTGCGCGAGAATTTTATTTTATAAAATTTATATATATATATATATATATATATATATATATATATATATATATATATATATATATATATATATATATATAAAATATATATATATATATATATATATATATATATATATATATATATATATATATATATATATATATATATATATATATTTATATATATATATAAATATATATATAAATATATATATATATATATATATATATATATATATATATATATATATATATATATATATTTATATATATATTTAACTCGTGTTTTCACAAGCTTTCATTTGACACCACACTCGATGACCTAGTAAAAAAAATTTTTTTTCACTTTCGATTTCACCCCTCAAAACAAACCCCTTAAGTCAAAATTTATGTTACGGTGGTATAAAATGATCAGTGAGTTCACAAAACACACCACAAATGAGTTTTCAACAAAGTTTGTTTCCAATCTTTACTGAAATCTGATGACCTTGAAATTTTTGTTTTTTTTATATACCATACAAATTATTAAAGGTAATGCACTCGTGATAATTTTCGTTCAATCTACTCCCCGTGGAGAATATTCCAGAATTTTTTCGAAATTTTTTGATAAGTACTTTTCGAGATAAAGCCCGGGACAGCGATTTTTCGCAAATTTTAAAAAATAATACAAAGAAAAGTGCGCGCAAGTATAATATTGTATATATTTTTTACTCGTGTTTTCACAAGCTTTCATTTGACACCACACTCGATGACCTAGTAAAAATTTTTTTTTTCACTTCTGACTTCACCCCCCAAAATTAACCCCTTAAGTCAAAATTTAATTCTCAAAACTACATGGCTCTGATGAGGCCATCAATTCCTATATTATTACCAAATTTCACCTTTCTATGTCAAATAGTTTCGGAGAAAATCGAGTGTGACAGACAGACAGACACCGAAGTGATCTTATAAGTGTTCCATACGGAACACTAAAAACAATAGAATTACCAAAATTGTTAGTAATGATATAGTTGTTGAAAATCCTTCTGAAATGGCAAATTGCTTTAACGTATATTTTATAAATATTGCTAAAAAATTGAGCGAGACATTACCCAATGTTAAACCCAGCTATTCACTGCCCTATTGTCAGGAGCTTCATACCACGTTCCTGACACCAATAAATCAGCAGGATGTGGTGGATGTTATAAATAACCCAAAAAATTCTAATTCCGTTGGAGTTGATGAAGTTCATACTAAAATGGTAAAAACTTGTTTTCATCTTATAGCAGGTCCATTAACATTTTTGATCAATATGATACTATCCGAGGGTGTGTTTCCTGAGGCGTTGAAAATTGCAAAAATTGTTCAGGTATATAAAAAGGGGGAAAAAAGATTGTATTGAAAATTATCAGCCTATCGCGCTGCTCTCTATATTATCAAAAATTGTGGAACGAGTAATGGTTAATACAATATTAGCATTTGTAGTAAAGTACGGCATCTTGCATGGGGCACAAAATGGATTTCTCAAGGGCAAATCCACAATATCGGCAATTTACGGATTTATTAATAAAGTTTACACAAATCTAGACTTGAAAATAAAAACATTAGGCCTATTTATGGACTTAAGTAAGGCGTTTGACCTTGTAAATCACGATCTTCTGCTGGATAAGTTGAACGCGTATGGATTGAAGGAAAAAATTAGTGAACTACTTAGGAGTTACTTAACTGGGAGAACTCAACTCGTACATGTAAATACAGCAAGGTCGGACATATTACCGATAAATATAGGTGTACCGCAGGGATCTGTCTTAGGACCTCTGTTGTTCTTGCTTTTTGTGAACGATCTTCCTAATATAGAAGAGCAACATAATCTCATCATGTTTGCCGATGACAATAGTTACGTTTCCTCTCACAAAAGTAGAGAAGTGCTAGTGTGTGTACAAGATATTTTAAATAAATTTTTAAAATGGTTTAATGCAAATAAATTGTGTATAAATACACAAAATACTGTATTCATTGATTTTACTCCTCGATCTAAAGTAATATCTGAAAGTTATCTATTAAAAATTCAATTTTGTTATTTGTGAAGCGAAAGCCACAGAATTTCGTTACTAACAATTATTATCACGATTATAATACATCGTACGGTGATAACTAAGGAAACCCAAATATGCAAGTGAAAAAACTTTAAAATATGCGCATAAATATGCAAATAGTTTTCTCAAAATATGCACATACATGTTGTAAATATGCAGTAAAAAAATCGAAATAGACTTGAAAAACCCATTTTAAATTTTCAACATACAGGGCGAATGAACTAAATCTAAATATAATATTATACAAAGTAAAAAATAAATATAAATAATAATGTATTTTATTACTTTACTTAAAGATGAACATATAATAATAATAATAATGTAGGCACATATTATAAAAATTTATATACGTAGTAAACAGCATAATAAAACATACATTTTAAATTTGATACATACAGGGCGATGCAACTAAGTAAGCGGAAATATGCAAATATTGCAGAAGACAGGGTCGCCGTTAGTTATAAAAACAATAAACTACTAAATGTTTCTCAAAATTCTCCATTAAAAAGTTTTGGCTTCTATCGTTGTATAAAAATTTATAAATTGAGAAACTCCTTTCCACATCGACTGATGTAATAGGGGCGTTTTTAAAATTATTTAATAGCATAGGATCTAAATCAATGGGATCAGTAAAATCCCCCTTTAAAACATTAGCTACTTGGCTGACAAATTGAAACCCACTATTTTTAGTGTTCCGTACGGAACACTTATAAGATCACTTCGGTGTCTGTCTGTCTGTCTGTCTGTCTGTCTGTCTGTCACACCCGATTTTCTCCGAAACTATTTGACATAGAAAGGTGAAATTTGGTAATAATATAGGAACTGATGGCCTCATCAGAGCCATGTAGTTTTGAGAATTAAATTTTGACTTAAGGGGTTAGTTTTGGGGGGTGAAGTCGGAAGCGAAAAAAAAATTTTTTTACTAGGTCATCGAGTGTGGTGTCAAATGAAAGCTTGTGAAAACACGAGTAAAAAATATATATATAATATTATACTTGCGCGCACTTTTCGTTGTGTTATTTTTAAAAATTCGCGAAATATCGCTGTCCCGGGCCTTATCTCGAAAAGTACTTATCAAAAAATTTCGAAAAAATTCTGGAATATTCTCCACGGGGTGTAGATTGAACGAAAATTATCACGAGTGCATTACCTTTAATAATTTATATGGTATATAAAAAAAACAAAAATTTCAAGGTCATCAGATTTCAGTAAAGATTGGAAACAAACTTTGTTGAAAACTCATTTAGGGTGTGTTTTGTGAAGTCACTGATCATTTTATACCACCGTAACATAAATTTTGACTTAAGGGTTCGTTTTGAGGGGTGAAATCGAAAGTGAAAAAAATTTTTTTTTACTAGGTCATCAAGTGTGGTGTCAAATGAAAGCTTGTGAAAACACGAGTAAAAATATGTATATATATATATATATATATATATATATATATATATATATATATATATATATATATATATATATATATATATATATATATATGTATATATATATATATATATATATATATATATATATATATATATATATATATATATATATATATATGTAATATATATGTATATATATATATATATATAATATATATATATATATATATATATATATATATATATATATATATATATATATATATATATATATATATATAATATATATATATATATATATATATATATATATATTTATATATATATATATATATATATATATATATATATATATATTTATATATATATATATATATATATATATATATATACTCGTATATAATGTAATACTTGCGCACACTTTTCTTCGTCTTACTTTTAAAAAATCGCTGTCCCCTACCTTATCTCGAAAAGTACTGATCAAAAAATTTTGAAAAAATTCTGGAATATTCTCCACGGGGTATAGATTGAACAAAAATTATCACGAGTGCATTACCTTTAATAATTTATTTGGTATATAAAAAAAAAAACAAAATTTCAAGGTCACCAGTTTTCAGTAAAGATTGGAAACAACCTTTGTTGAAAACTCCTTTGAGGTGTGTTTTGTGAAGTCACTGATCATTCTATACCACCCTAACAAAATTTTTTATTTTAAAAACAATCAACGTACGGAACACTAATTGTGCAAGTTGCACTTGACCGGTTTTTTTTTGACATGGAAATTCTTTATCAATTTTAACTCGGAATTGATGCGTCTAATTGTATTAAACTAAGAGTATCTTTTTTTCGCCAAAGATCTCAAGCTTCCCTAATCCGACGAGAAGAAGCAATAAAAGTTATTGTAAAAAAAGTTAAGACCATTTTTCCACGCCCTTTTCTACTTTTGACGCACCGTTTGAATTATCTACGATTATAAGGTAAAATTCCGATTCCGCACATAAACTTTACTTTAGAACTTGAATTTCATGTTTTTATCTTTTACGGTTTCTGAAATATTCAATGAAAACCCATCTTCAGGCTCCCCATTGGGTGGCTGTAGCTCCATAACGGGGAGAGATAGGATACATTTTTATATAAAAACTTCTGACCTTATTTTAGTCCAATCTACTAGCTCCTTCATTTTTGACTATACCTTGTATGACACCCTATATATATAATTTACCGTTAGGCAAAAAATAGTCAAAACACGCTCAAAAAAGTTTCTTGCCAAACTCATTTATATGACAACCGCAATTTAAACTGTTAGTAGTTTAGTCACTATGTTATCCGAATACTAGAATGTCCACTTATACATTTACACACAATTTAAAAAATACTAGTGGGATAAGAATGAACCCCTATAGAAACCTTCACCCTCTTCGACCGCACTATACTCATATCCTCAATATGATCCGTCTCCTGTAGATATGACTAAATAGTCAGTAATTTCTCTTCCATTACTACTACACTAGACTACAAATAAGACATTGTGCACTGATGACTTATTAAATATTGTATCTTCCTGTGCAATATGCTATTGAAAACTTGAAAACAGCAACTAGCAAAGTAGCAAAGTAAAAGAGTACATTTTTTCTTTCTCTTGGACCCTCAATATTTTACATGATTGTGTAAAACAAATAACAGAACCTTTTACGGTTTGATTACCTATTCTCTTGAATAAAAGGAAGCAAGTTTACATAAAACCAATGTTAAATTGAAACTGTGGTAGTCCTATTTTGACCAATCTATTAAATATGTATGCCTCTACAGTCAGCATTTGTAATTATAGAGTACATACGCAATACGATACCTTTATGTAAATGACATATTCTATCTGGAAAACAAGAAATTCACTTCACAAACTTGAGAAAACGCATTCATAACTAAATATTAGGATTTAGTGTAGAATTGGGTAAAATGTGTGTTCTTGACACTAACATTCATTAAAATTTGAAATTTGATAGATTTAGAACAGATGGGAAATATTAAGGTTAAAGTTCCCACTATTTTGCTTCAAGTATATTATATTAATAATTTAAAAGCTAAATATAAGAAAATCATTTATACTACTCACGGATGATACCGGTATTTTATAGTACAGTAGGGACCAAAGGAAACTATAATACTAAATATAGGAAGCAACTCCTTTTATCCCTACACTACCCCTTGGACCCCCTACATATTTTATTATAAATAATATGCTGAAAATTTGTCCAAAAAAATCTGAAAATATCTTAAAATGTTGTTTAAATTATACAATATTAAACAACTCCTAACCCTTTCAGCTCTTTCTTAGATTAAAATTGAAAGCAATGAAAATACAACCTAACTTTTGGATTTCTCGACTTCAAAAATTATAAAAATGGTATATAAGACGATATATACGAATCACCCCCTCAAATTTCCCCGGACTCCTTTGTTGGTTTGTTTGAAATTGATACTTTATTTCGATCGATGGTTATTGTGCTAACAGACAGCCAGACAGTCAGAGCGACAGAATAAGTAAATATGTTTTTCGTGTTCTACAAACCCGAAAACGTCAAAAGTACAGTAGAACCCCGATTAACCGAGTCGCGATTATCCGAGCTCCGGTTTAACCAAGCCAATCTAAGAACCTGATTATCCAAGGTACGCGCGTCTATGCTGCGTATTAATCAAGCTTCTAAAATATATCTGTACATATTTCCATTTAAAATCGTCGGACCTTTGGGGAATCCCCCTGGCTCGTGTGAGGGGTTCCCCTATTTATGTTTTTGGACTCTTTCAGCATGTAAATTTGCGTGAATACAGTGCGTTATAGCGTTTACTACGGAGAAGTACGGATATACTCACATAATTTATTTCGTTGGAGTTCTGGTACTTAAGTGTTTTTAATACGAACTGCTTTGCTTGAATTTTTGTTTTTCGTATTATAATAGAGCAAAACAAGCATAAAAGAATCGTCGTTCCTATTGAAGAAAAATTAAAAGCCATCAGAAGAATTGAAGCAGGAGAGACAATTAAAGTTGGTGCACGAGATTATAGAGTAGGTGAGGTAACAGTTGGAGATTAGAAAATAAACCGCACAAAAATAGAAGAGTGGTGTATAAATCAAGCCTCCTCGTCCTCATGATTCAATGAAAACCGGCGACTATGAAAAGGTTAACGAAGCTTTATTCATGTTGTTTAACCAACAGAGATCAAAAGGTGTGCCTCTATCAGGTCCAATTTTACAACAGAAAGCAGTAATGATTAGTAGACAATTCCCAGAGATAGATCAGTTCACCGCCAGTTCTGGATGGCCTGACCTCTGGAAAAAAAAACGATACGGTGTACGACAACTGACTATGTGGTGAAAAACTTTCTGCTGATGTGTCATCAATTGAGAAGTTTAAGCAGAACTTTAAAACGCAAATTGAAGATTGTAGATACACACGTGATCAAATTTACAGCTGTGACGAAACTGGTATGAATTATAAAATGCTTCCATCAAAAACATTGGCATCTCGACAGGAAAAATCAGCTCCTGGGCACAAATGAAGTAAGGAAAGATTATCTATAATGGTATGTTCTAATGCATCTGGTAAGCACAAAATCCCACTGATGGTGATTGGCAAGTCTGCACGTCCAAGAGCTTTAAAAGACATCTCACACAAAGCCCTACAAGTCTATTACAAAAGTCAAAAGAGCGCATGGATGGATGCGACCTTATTTACTAACTGATTTGAAGAAAGAGTTCGTGCTATCTGTGACTAAATTTTTGAACAGAAACCATCTACCTATTAAAGCAATTTTGTTAATGTATAATGCCCCCTCTCACCCTGGAGAAATGTAACCAGCATAATGCAACCAATGGATCAAGCTATCCTCGAAAACATTAAAAAAAAATTATGGGCGTTTATATCTTGAACATCTGTTAGAATACACAGAAAAGGAGGATATTATCGATGGAATAAGAAAGGTTACACTGAAAAAAATGTTATTTACTGGGTAAGTCAAGCTTGGGATTCTGTGCGTACTACCATTATTCAAAAATCTTGGTCAAAAGTTATTGATTTATAATGACAGTGAAGATGATACTCCATTAAATGAATTGGCTTTGAAATTGAGAAGCCATGGAGAAATGTCCTGTTCAAATTTTGACAGCGAGATAGAAGAAAAAGAAAAAAGTTTATTTGAATTAATGCAAAAATGTGATAAGAGAAGATGTTGTTGAATGGATTACAGCAGATAATTTAGAAGAAGAAATGAGTATTGAAGAATTAATGAATGCCTTTCAGGAAACCGGCGATGACGATGACGAAGAGGCGGTGGATGAACAGTCTCCCACTAAGATCTCTCATCAAAAAGGTTTTGCTTCTTTGGAAAAAGCTTTGAGGTATATCGAACCACAACCAGAGGCAATCCCAGCGGATTTGCTTCTTCTTAATAGATGGAGAAACATTGCAGGGAGAAAAAGACGATGCAATATAAAACAGAAGCGCATAGATACCTATTTCACTGTTTTATAATGTATATACCTATTTATATGTTAAAAACGTTAATACATCGTTTAAAGTATTGGTGTTTATTTTTTGAATAAAGAAAAAACCAATCCGGATTATCCGAGTTTTCAGTTATCTGAGGAGGGTGCCCCCCACGTTACCTCGGATAACCGGGGTTCTACTGTATCATATTTTCCTCTAGCAAGGAAAGTAAAAATGGTATCCGTCAATTTTCCAGAAAACGACTGAGCTTTCTTTCTTTGGAGGAGCAGAGCTCTTATAAATCCATTACATCGATTCCTACTTCGTGGAAAATTAGCAATATAATATCCAAGTCTCGTAATCTGTGACAATTAGCAAAAAATAATTTTCTTCGTTCTTTAAAGCACTTGAAAAAGCAGTTTGGGAGTTCATCATGCAAAAGCTTTTTTCATAAGATATTGATGAGTTTCTCGGTTCAACTCAACTAGTCTCCCTGATATGGAGTCATCCCGAATTAAGTCTCGACCCCATCAAAAACTTTTTGATGGCTAAGTAGATAACTTAAAAAAACAACCTCGTACGTATTTACCAGGTGTACAAGTATGAAATGCGGATTTCAGACAACAGATGGTGCACCAATGCAGATTGTGCTATAAAGATTTGACACTGCGCCATTTTGTTGTGTAATCAATAAGTGTCAGATGCGCATAAGTGATAAATTGGAAAAGTGTGTGCATAGTATTGTGTTCAATATGTCGAAATTTATACCGAATAAAGAGCATTCGCGGACAGTATTCATTTTTTAGTGTTCCGTACGGAACACTTATAAGATCACTTCGGTGTCTGTCTGTCTGTCTGTCTGTCTGTCTGTCAGTCTGTCTGTCTGTCACACCCGATTTTCTCCGAAACTATTTGACATAGAAAGGTGAAATTTGGTAATAATATAGGAATTGATGGCCTCATCAGAGCCATGTAGTTTTGAGAATTAAATTTTGACTTAAGGGTTAGTTTTTGGGGGGTTAAGTCGGAAGTGAAAAAAAAAATTTTTTACTAGGTCATCGAGTGTGGTATCAAATGAAAGCTTGTGAAAACACGAGTAAAAAATATATATATAATATTATACTTGCGCGCACTTTTCTTTGTATTATTTTTAAAAATTCGCGAAAAAATCGCTGTCCCGGGCCTTATCTCGAAAAGTACTTATCAAAAAATTTCGAAAAAATTCTGGAATATTCTCCACGGGGTGTAGATTGAACGAAAATTATCACGAGTGCATTACCTTTAATAATTTATATGGTATATAAAAAAAACAAAAATTTCAAGGTCATCAGATTTCAGTAAAGATTGGAAACAAACTTTGTTGGAAACACATTTGGGGTGTGTTTTGTGAAGTCACTGATCATTTTTATACCACCGTAACATAAATTTTGACTTAGGGGGTTCGTTTTGAGGGGTGAAATCGGAAGTGAAAAAAATTTTTTTTTTACTAGCTCATCGAGTGTGGTGTCAAATGAAAGCGTGTGAAAACACGAGTAAATATATATATATATATATATATATATATATATATATATATATATATATATATATATATATATATATATATATATATATATATATATATAATATAATATATATATATATATATATATATATATATATATATATCTATATATATATATATATATATATATATATATATATATATATATATATACATATATAATGTAATACTTGCGCACACTTTTCTTCGTATTACTTTTAAAAAATCGCTGTCCCCTACCTTATCTCGAAAAGTACTGATCAAAAAATTTTGAAAAAATTCTGGAATATTCTCCACGGTGTATAGATTGAACGAAAATTATCACGAGTACATTACCTTTAATAATTTATCTGGTATATAAAAAAAAAAAAAATTTCAAGGTCACTAGTTTTGAGTAAAGATTGGAAACAAACTTTGTTGAAAACTCATTTGGGGTGTGTTTTGTGAAGTCACTGATCATTTTATACCACCCTAACAAAATTTTTTATTTCAAAAACAATCAACGTACGGAACACTAATGTGCAAGTTCAACTTGCACTTGACCGGTTTTTGTTTTCATTTGAAGAAAACTGCTGTTGAATCATACCGATTACTTCGAGAAGCTTATGGTGAACATGCTCCGTCGCAAGATACGTGTGAACGATGGTTTCGGCGTTTCAAAAGTGGTGACTTCGATGTTGCAAACAAGGAACGTGGAAAACCGTCAAAAAAATACGAAGATGTGGAATTGTAAGCATTGTTGGACGAAGATGATCCGCAAACACAAAAACAACTCGCTGAGCAATTGGGCGTTAGTCAACAAGCTGTTTCCAATCGCTAGGAGAGATGGGAAAGATTCAAAAGCCGGTAGATGGGTACCACATGAGTTGAACGACAGGCAAATGGAAAAGCGCAAAAACACGTGTGATATTTTGCTCGCTCGGTACAAAAGGAAGTCGTTTGTGCATCATATAGTTACAGAGGATTAAAAGTGCATTTATTTTGAGAATCCCAAGCGCAAAAAAGCATGGGTAGACTTAGGCGCACCATCCACATCAACCGCAAGATCGAATCGCTTTGGCAGAAAGACGATGCTCTCTTATTGGTGGGACCAGAGGGATGTGGTCTATTATGAGCTGTTAAAACCTGGGGAAACAGTTAATACTAAACGTTACCAACAACAATTTACCGATTTGAACAGTTCGCTGCTTGAAAAAAGGCCAGAATACCGAAAGAGGCAACACAAAGTCATTTTTTTTCAGGACAATGCTCCATTATATACGGTAAAACCAGTTGGCGACACGTTGGAAGTACTCAGTTGGGAAGTTCTACCCCATGCGGCTTAATCACCAGACTTGACTCCTTCCGATTACCACATGTTTGAATCGATGGGTCACGCACTTGCTGAGCAGCGCTTTGGTTCGTACGAAGATGTGAAAAAATGGCTCGATGAATGGTTCGCAGCAAACGGGGAAGATTTTTACTGGCCTGGTATTTACAAATTGCCCGAAAGATGGGAAAAATGTATAACAAACGATGGATCATACTTTGAACAAAGCGCTTTTAATCATTCTTCCCAATTTAACATGTATTTTTAGAAAAAAAAAAAAATCCGCATTTCATACTTGTATACCTGGTATTATTGCTACATTCATTTTTTAGGGAGCTTTGTCAACACGATGTTCGCATCCTTATGGCGCAAAGCACTTTTAAATTCAACTGAAGTAAATATCCATTTTGGATGTAATACCTAAAACATTCTGCACATAATTGCACCACATCCCTCATACTTTGTAAGTAAAGTAGTTAAATGAAGTTATGGTTTCGTTAATGGAATATAAAATGCCACGTGCTGATTCAACTTTGTATAATTACGTAAAGTATTTTAACTTAAACTTTGACGACGGCATTTTGCATCGACTTATTAGTTTATTGGAGCATTCCTTTCAATAACTATTTTTTAAGATTCAACTATAATTATGAGTATACCGTAGTGCTAATTCACGTTGACTCGAATTAAATTCAAGAAATTGCAAGTCTATTCGTTTGGGTATATGACAATTATGTTAAGGTGGTGCAGAATACGTTTATCATATTCTGACAGTCGCCCTATTTAATTAGCGACCTATTCTGAAAAGTATGGAAACAAGCGTGGATTACACACGCACCCGGTGTTCTCTAAGTGGAGAAAATATTATTAACCAATAAAATAAAAAAATTAAAGTATATATATCGAAAGTCATGGAAAAGGCTATCAATCAACATCTTCTAAAATATCTTGAAGAATTCAACATTATTAGCAATCACCAATATGGCTTTCGTAAACATAGATCAACAGGAGATCTTCTGACTTATGTAACACATGTTTGGAACAACGCAATTGAACACTTTGGAGAATCTCGAGCGGTTGCTCTTGACATTTCCAAGGCATTCGACCGTGTTTGGCACGATGGACTGTTGGCTAAGCTACGTTCTTGTGGTATGTCTGAAAAGTTCTGTTCGTGGATCTCATGTTTCCTCAGTGAGCGTTCTTTACGAGTGGCGGTCGACGGATTTCTTTCTAACACCTTCACTATCAACGCCGGTGTGCCCCAAGGCTCCACACTGTCCCCTACTCTCTTTCTCATTTACATTAACGATCTGCTGGAAAAGACCGGGAATCCAATCTACAGCTTTGTAGATGACAGTA
Source organism: Pachyrhynchus sulphureomaculatus (assembly GCA_019049505.1). Taxonomy (NCBI): domain Eukaryota; kingdom Metazoa; phylum Arthropoda; class Insecta; order Coleoptera; family Curculionidae; genus Pachyrhynchus; species Pachyrhynchus sulphureomaculatus. The sequence goes on from JAHKBH010001987.1 coordinate 62,399, forward strand.
CGCTTATCTCTTCATTCACTTTGAACGCTCGGACATCGGCTGCTCAGGCGAGTGTCCGCAGACAGCGGGAAGTTGTTCAACTTAACAAAGACTTAGAAGAAATTCTATCGGGGGGTGACAGTAACCAAGTGGAATTTAACGCTACAAAGACCCAGGCGTCAGTTTTTTGTAAAAAAGTTAACGTTGCTGAACCCGACATAGTTATGGCAGGGCACTCCATTCCTCTAACATCGTTACTTAATTTGTTGGGCGTTAATTTGGGAGCAAATATGTCCTGGCATGAGCATGTTGCAGGCATAGCAAGGGAGAGCTTCTCAAAAGTTGGGAATATTATTTCGAACCAGAAAGCTTTACATTCCACAACAACTGTTAATTCTTTAAAAAGCTCAAATTCGACCAACTATGGAATACTGCTCCCATGTTTGGGGCTCCGCTCCCAAACATCCACTGCATTTGTTGGATTCTATTCCGGGAAGAGCTGTTCGTCTCATTGGAGACCCGGAACTGACTGGTGGCCTTGATTCGCTGGAACATCGAAGAACGGTTGGCGACTTGAGCCTATTCTACAAGTATTTTCATGGAAAGTGATCGGAGGATGTGGCCCGTTTAATTCCTCCCAGAGCGATGCATGTTAGAAATACACGTCGCAGTGATACTTCACATCCGTACGAGGTTCAGCTTGTTACTCCTCGTACAACGCTTTTCAAGCAGTCTTTTATATGGAGAACATCATCCCTTTGGAATAATTTGCCCAGGACTGTGTTTCCCACCGAGTACAATTTACAGCGATTCAAGAACAATCGCTTTTTTTTTCCGCACACGTGTCGCTTCTATAGCGCTTTAGGGACCTCCCTGCAGCACGTATGCTAGACCCTTAAAAAAAAATCGAAAATTAAAAAAACAAACAAAGACACACACACACATACCTACATTTACAGAAAACAGAAAAAAAAATAAACACTGAATTTGACTTTTTCACACTAAATAATAACTTAATCCAAGCAATGACATAGGTAGTAGTTGTTCGCAGAAATGCAATAACGTCCGAAGCAGTACTACCGCGTTGTCTAATGATAAGTGTCCACTTGAGAGAAAATTTTGAGAATGATCTCGATAGCTACTCACCACTGTGTGTTCTTTGAGAGTATTTTTGCTATCCGAGGGCTACAAAAGAATTGTCGGGGAGCTTTCTCTCAGTCGGTAGTCTCAGAGCCGTGTCCACTGTTGCCTGTCAAGAGTTATAAAATCGTGTACTAAATTTCAAAAGAGCTCAGTTTAAATATTATGTCTTAATAGCGCTTGTTTATGGATGTGAAAAAAGTTGCAGCTGCAATTGTTGTTTTTAAAATCATGAAGAAAGAGAAGAAACAAAAGTTTAAAAAAAACTGTTGGGTAAAACCAGCAAATTTTCCGCTCTTAACATACCATCGTTATGTTTGAGATTTTTGTCTCTTATCCAATGAAGAATATCCGCTTTCTTCCATGAATTTATCGGGAATCGTTCTAATACTCGATAATGGTATGGGGCATTGTCTAATATTATAACTGATTCTGCTGCTATACATTCAATCATTTATTGGAAATACTCCTCAAAAACAGCGGCCGTCATCTCCTCATGGTAATCTTTAGTTGACTTTGATTCGAATTCCAACAAGCCCGTCGAGAAATCCGTTTCCACTACCGATATGTGCTATAATTAGCCTACTGCACTGACTTAGCCGTTATTTGATGGAGACCCATAATAACTAGGAATAAAAATTTAAACAAATGTTTTAAAATCACCACTTATGTTTATTATTGCTGACAATTGTTTCGACACACTGTGTCTTCTTCTGGAGCACGATGTAAATTAACTAACAAAGTATGTTTCAGAATACATAGTTTACCTAATTACAAGTACTAAATTCATTATCAATATTTACCTTAATACCTAGAACAAGTTCAGTAAAGGAGACCCTCCCCCATCTAATTGATCGTTGAGTAAGAGACCTGAGGATTTTTTCTGATTAATTTCTACCTGTTCTAAACAATTCAATAATTTTCCTTTCTTTCCGTTATGCCAAATTTTGAAATCTTCATTGAATGTATGATTTTGCTCTGTTAAATGTTTGGCGTAATGAGATTTGTTATTTTTCATTCTAAAGCTATGTTTATGTTCGTTTATTCTTTTATAAAAAGGTCTGTCTGTTTGTCCTATATACGTTTTATTGCAAGTGCCACAGCATAATTCGTAAACCCCCGATTTATTTTCTTTTTTTGTTTTACTTTTATTATTTTTAATATGTCGAGATAATGTGTTATTTGTACGGAAAGCGATATTTAGATGATTTCTATGGAAAAAAATTTGAATTTTATTAGTTTTTCCGGTATAGGTGAGTGTATGAAATTTTTCTTTCTTTAGTTGTTTGTACGGGTACACCAGTCCTATTGCTTTTTTAAATTGTTTTTTTCATTAAAATATTATCTACGAAATCGCTACTATATCCATTATTTATACTAATTTGTTTTATAATATGTAATTCTTTTTGAAAATTTTCTTCCGTTAATGGTGTATTTATTAGTCTATGGATGAAACTATTATAAGCCGAGATTTTAAGTGTGAACGGATGGTTAGAATTAGCGTGTATAGTTATATCTGAGTATGTCGGTTTATGGAAGATTTCAAAATCGTGTTTATTCATTTTGTTTCATATTTTTAAATCTAGGAAATTAATCGATTTATTTCTTTCTATTCTGTTGTAAAAGTAATATTATTATGAAGTTGGTTATTATAATCTAGAAAAAGTTTTAATTGTCGATCTGTGCCTGTAAAGCAAGTCAATATATCATCTACATATCGGTACCAATAAAAGAAATTTTTAAAAAGATGAGAATTACTGATTTGTTCTTCTAAATGGTCCATGAAAATTTCAGATAAAATTGGACTAAGAGGGTTTCCCATTATTAAACCTTTCTTACTTATGTAAATGTTATCGTTAAATTCAAAATAATTCTGATCTAAGCACAATGTTAAGATATCTAATATTTCTTGTTTAATTATTGGGTTAACATTATTTTGATTGAGTAATCTTTTGACCAAATTTATAGGGTCTGATGGTGGTATACTAGGAAAACGATTTTGTACATCAAACGATATAAATCTGGAGTTACTTGGTATAATTAACGGATTAATTTTTGCTATCAATTCATTACTATTTTTAATACTATATTTAGGTGTGAATTTACAATATTTTGTCAAAACCTCAATCAATTTATTTGATAAAGAAAAAGCTGGCGCTGTTATGTATGAATAATTAGCCTAGCTTGTTTGGCACTCTTAATTTTTTTTTTTTTTTTTTTTTTTTATTGGTCTAGCACACGTGCTGCAGGGAAGTCCCTAAAGCGCTCCAGGAGCGGCACGAGTGCGGAAAAAGCGATTCACGTTGTTCTTGAATCGCTGTAAATTGTACTCGGTGGGAAACACAGCGCTGGGCAAATTATTCCAAAGGGATGACGTTCTCCATATAAAAGATTGCTTGAAAAGCGTCGTACGCGGAATAACAAGCTGAACCTCATACGGATGCGAAGCACCAGCGCGACGTGTATTTCTAACATGCACCGCTTTGGGAGGAATTAAGCGGGCTACATCCTTCGAACACTTTCCATGAAAATACTTGTAGAACAGACTCAAGTCGCCAACCGTTCTTCGATGTTCCAGCGAATCAAGGCCGCGGTCAATTCCGGGTCCCCAATCAGACGGACCGCTCTTCTCTGAACAGAATCCAACAAATGCAGTGTATGTTTGGGAGCGGAGCCCCAAACGTGGGAGCAGTATTCCATAGTTAGTCGAATTTGGGCTTTGTAAAGAATTAACAGTTGCTGTGGGGTGTAAAGCTTTCTGGTTCTAGATAATATTCCCAATTTTTGAGAAGCTCTCCTTGCTATGCCTGCAACATGTTCATGCCAAGACATATTTGCTCCCAAACTAACGCCCAACAAATTGAGCGACGATGCTAGGGGAATGGAGTGCCCCGACATAACTATGTCGGGTTCAGCAACGTTAACTTTTTTAGAAAAAACTGCCGCTTGGGTTTTTTGTAGCGTTAAATTCCACTTGGTTACTGTCACCCCAAGATAGAATTTCTTCCAGGTCTTTGTTAAGTTGAACGACCTCCTGCTGTCTGCGGATATTCGCCTGAGCAGCCGATGTCCGAGCGTTCAAGGTAAATGAAGAGACAAGCGTACTGTCATCTACAAAGCTATACATTGGATTCCCGGTCTTTTCCAGCAGATCGTTAATGTAAATGAGAAAGAGAGTAGGAGACAGTATGGAGCCCTGGGGCACACCGGCGTTGATAGTGAGGGTGTTAGAAAGAAATCCGTCGACCGCCACTCGTAAAGAACGCTCTCTGAGGAAACATGAGGGCCACAAACAGAACCTTTCAGACATACCATAAGAGCGCAACTTAGCCAACAGTCCATCGTGCCAAACACGGTCGAATGCCTTGGATATGTCAAGAGCAACCGCTCGAGATTCTCCAAAGTGTTCAATTGCGTTGTTCCAAACATGTGTTACATAAGTCAGAAGATCTCCTGTTGATCTATGTTTACGAAAACCATATTGGTGATCGCTAATAATATTGAATCGTTCAAGATATTTTAGAAGATGCTCATTGATAACCTTTTCCATGACTTTCGATATTATTGAAAGCAGTGCAACTGGTCGGTAGTTATTTGGCAAGGTCTTCTTACCTTTTTTAGGTATCGGCTGAACCGTGGCACATTTCCAGCAGGACGGAAATATTCCCTTTCTGTAGGATAGGTTAAAAAGTCTACAGAAAACTGGTGTTAGTTCCCTTGCACAGTTTTTGAGAACTATGGCAGCTATTCCGTCAGCGCCAGAAGCCTTCTTGGTGTCTAGCTTCATTAAAATACGCTTTATGATGCGCTGTCTGAAGACAACATCGGGCATCCTTGACTGCAATATGGGAATAGTAGGTGGTTTTTTTCCTTGGAAATCGACAGTAGAATGTGAAGCAAAGAGTTCAGCCAACAAGTTCGCTTTCTCAATAGGTGTGGCTGCAATGGAATTATCTGGCCGTGTGAGCGGTGGCATCGTGGATTTGGTAAAGTTTTGACTAACTGCCTTAGCGACTGCCCAAAAGGACCTGGAATTGTTGGGACAAGCGAGAAGTTTATTTCTAATTCGTTGATTGTGTGCCTCCTTGGTTTCGTCGATAATTCCCTTGCATCTGTTCTGGGCATGAACAAAGATGTTTCGATTTAAGGTGTTAGGATTTTCACGCCATTGTCGGTAGGCAATATGTTTAGAAGCAACAGCTTCTTTGCATTTTCGGTCGAACCAAGGCTTGCCGTTGGAGGAGCATTTTTCTTCGAAAAAGGGATGTAAGCTTCCATACCAGCCAAAATAACATCGGAGACCTCCCTGGCGCAGTCAGATGGGTTATCGGATCGAAAACAAACGTCCATCCAAGGGAAAGTTCGAAAGTATTCCATGAGATCTTCCCATTTAGCAGATTTGTAGTGCCAAATCTTGCGCGGCCTAGGCGCCTCTCTGTCACTGATTGGCAGGATACTCGATGTCGAAAGCAGTTTTATGGTCGGAAGAACCTAACGGCGGATTTACGGTGACCGTGTAAATCTCCGGATTGGTGGTTAAAAACAGATCAAGAAGACTGGCGAACTCCCCGTCTCGATCAGGGATCCGTGTTGGTTCGTCAATAAGCTGAGTTAAGCCATAACTGATTGAGAATGATTCAGCTTCACGACCTTGTTCGTCGGTAGTATTTGAATATTTAAGCCAGTTGATATTGTGGACATTAAAGTCGCCCAGGATGGCAATTTCGGCACTTGGATAGTTACTTTGTAAATGATCGATGGTGTCTGCAAGAGAAACGAAAAGTGTTCGAAAATTGGTATCACTTGGTGGTCGATACAGGATACAGATGAACCTTGTGGTTTGTTGAGTCGTTATTTTTAACCACATAACATCAAAGTTTGGGGGCTCCAGAGCTTCTTCTCGTTGACAAGAGAGGTCGCTTCTGACAAAAAAACAGATTTCAAAGTTACGCCTAAATCGGGAATAGAAGTCGTACCCAGGATAAAGATAGTTGACCGTACTGGTCGATGGACTGACCTTGGTTTCACATAGAGCGAGTACATGAGGTTTATCTGATTGCAGGTGTTGATGCACTGAATTTATGTTCGAGTTTATACCTCGTATGTTGCAAAAATCTATCTTAAAATTATGATGTCTGCAAGTCGACGCCTCCGAACCAGCCCCTACCCGGAGATCCGAACGGGGGGCCATTCTACCTCCGGAACTTCTTGCATCCAGGCGCCTCATCATGCTCTTTGGTCCCACAGTAGTTAATGTGGAATTTTCCTGTTCTGTCACATGTTTATCTTTGCCTTCTTTGGCTTTGATCCAGGGGGTGTTATTATTGGGTAGTTTGGGTTCTGACCAGATACTTTTCCAATGATCTGTGAGTTCTTGTTTGTTTGATGGTTCGGGTCACCGCTGTCTGTTTGCTGTGCATAGTTTTTTCCGGTAGAACTGTGTTTGGCTTCTTCGGAAGAGGTTGTTGGTATCTTTCCTCTCATTTGGTTCTTTGTATCTACGAAGTCTTGCGGCATATACGGATAATTTTTTTTTTTCCAGAATTTTTTTACTGTATGTCCCTCATTAACCCAAGTCTCATCTAAATAAAAAATATTACTTTCTTCGGCTCGAAATGTTCTGATTGCTCGTAGATATTGTCTTTTCCAACAAATTATTTTATTTTATCGATAAAAACAGATTTTCTATTGTGCTTTTTCCCAACGAAAATTCAGATTATGAAGGATTTTCAATAATTTCCATTTTTTTTCCTGGTATTCTCTGATTTCTTGCAAAACTTTATGTAGTGTAGATATTTCTTCATTGACTTATTACATGTTAATTATGTGCATTTTAATTATGAATATCTCGCTTCGCGGTCGGTTTTTTTTCAGTTAAATGAAAAACATTTAGCTTTACATCATATTTCAATTTCATGAAATTCTTAAGAAAAGTGGATGGATGGATGTTTTAATAAGGCGCGTCGATAGCATAGATCATTTAGTGCCATACCAAGAGTCTACATGTAGAGGGAATTGTCGAGTTTCCTTTGTAAATATCGTTGAAGCCCTTCCTCTGCTCAGTTGTCTACTGTTTAAAATATCAAGCTACAATGTTCGAATTACGTTACTTTTTAATGAGAAATAGTCAAATTTAGTAGTGATTTTAGAACTGCTTCTTGGCCAGAGAAATACTGGGTACTTTACTAGTTTTTTGTTAAGAGAATATTTGAAAAATATTATTGCCCATCCTCTATATGTTTGGAACAAATTCCGAAATTAAAAAACATAACTTTAAATTAGCTCTTCTAAATAACTCTCATCAACTTATTTCTTCCGAATTTCTCGTAATCTTAATATCAGTTTGTACATATTATCCATTATATTAAATTTTTATTTCCAAATTTTATTAACTTTTTTCTGTATTATAGCAATTTTATCATATTAACATATCTATATATCACGTGCGTGCTGTCGTTAGACCAACTCATCGTACTGTGGCTCTCCGCCTAAAGTGGATATTTACGAAATATAGGTTAAATAAATTATTGTAAAGTGTTGGAGGTGACATAGTGGTGTTGCTGAATCAGCTTAGATAATAATTTGTGGTGGTAAGCAAACGTAACTCTATAAAATTGCATCCACGTGTGCATTTGCTGCTAATTTGAATTGCCTCTTTTTTGCATCCTCTTGTTGGGACGGAACAAGCTGCACGGATGGTGCCGATAGTGATTTTTTAGTAAATAGAATAAATCTGGATATATCAACTCTAAGGGAAGTAAAATAGTATAAGTTGGACATTAATTTTTTTGTTCTATTAATGGCTCCCGCTGCTAATGTGTGTTCTTGCTGCGGTCAGACTTCTGACGCTGTTTCAATGATAGGATGTTCGGTGTGCAAGAAGATTTTTAAAAATACTTGTGTAAACATTACAACCAGTGAACTAAGAATGCTCAATAGCAATAAAGGATGTGATTGGTCTTGCAAAAAAATGTCGGGAATATGGTACTGACATTAAAGATCTCAAAGCCCTTATACTCAAGTTACAGGATGATATACGCATCCTTAAAGAGGAAAATGTCGAATTTAAGAAGGGTAGCGAACCATCAAATGTAAACTTTGAGGAGATTATGGCCGAAGTATCAGAGCGCAACAAAAGGAAGAAAAACCTAATAATATTCTCCGTACCTGAGCAGAACCAGAACCTATCTGCTGAAGCTCGTTTAAAGGGGGATAGTCTGTTTGTGACCTCACTGCTGAATCATTTGACAGAGGATCATGACGTTTCGAACGTTAAACCTATGCGATTAGGTCACTATCAAGAAGGCAGAGTGCGACCCTTAAAAATAACCTTGAATAGTGAAGATTCTGTGTCTTTATTTATTAGACATGCGTCTAAACTTAAGGATTTGGCAAAATACAGAAATGTCCGAATATCGTACGACAGAACTCCACGGCAGCTGGAGCATTATAGGAGCTTGAGACAGAGTGTCGCTGAAGCTAGAGATAGGGGTGAAAATCTCCAAATCAAATATATCCGTGGCATACCAACCTTAGTACCTTTAAACAAGTAAATCCCGACAGAGAAGGTGTCTCATTTTCTTGTTACTATCAGAATGTACGGGGATTGAACTCAAGATTGACAATTTGTATGTTGGAACAAGTGATAGTGAGTTTGACTTTATTGCATTTACAGAAACATGGATACAGAAAAACGTGCGGAGTTCGGAACTTTTTCGCGAAAATTACAGTGTATTTCGCAAAGATAGACAACTTTATGAAACCGGTAAAACTAGAGGTGGAGGCGTCTTGTTGGCTATCAGGAGTGACATCAGTAGTTACTCTCTTAACTCTTCCTATTTCGAAACGGCGTTCCCCAATATAGATTTGCTAATGTGTAAATGTATATTTCCACATGGTTTATCGTTAATTGTGGCAGTCATTTATATACCTCCATATGTCACTCCGCAGGAATATGAACTTTTCTTTGAATCGCTTGAACAGTGCGAATATTTGCAGAATAGGAGGGTAATCATTTTAGGAGACTTCAATGCCCCTCAATATGGAGCCCGTGACAATAATGATATCAAAGCGAGGGAGATTGGCACCTTCATGAACTTCTTCAATTTTGAGCAATATATAACAATATTAGAAACACTGGCAATATTTTGGATTTAGTTTTTAGTAACTTTAAATGTTCAGTTGTGCATAACCTTGTTCCGATTATTCCTGAGGATGCCTACCATCCGGCACTAATTGTTGATCTTTTTAATCTAGGCAGTAATATACCCCAGAGTGTCCCTAATTGTTTAATAAGAGCATACAATTTTAAACGGGCCGATTTCTTGTCTTTATATGACTCTCTGCTGTCTACCGATTGGACCAATCTGGGTAAGTCTACCGACGTTAATATTGCAGTTACTGAGTTTTATAACAGACTCTATGAGCAACTAGATACTTATGTTCCACTTCGCAAAAATTTCAAGCGAAAATTTCCTGTTTGGTATACATCAGAAATAATTACGGATATTAAATATAAATCCCTAATGAGATCAAAATATAAAAAAAACCGGTGATCAATGGTATAATATCGAATTTACAAATATTAGAAGATTGATTAAGGTTAAGTGCAAATCAGCTTTTGATAGGTACATACTTGGTGTCCAGGAAGAAATTAACAGTGATTCAGGAAGGTTTTGGTCCTTTATTAATCAGAAGAATCGAGAATCAAGGATTCCCGGAGCAATTCATTTGCGTGATGCTTGGTATGAAAAGCCGCAAGACATAGTAAATGTGTTCGCTTCTTATTTTGAAAGTGTATTCTTGCCTAACGAGAATGAAATCGATTTTGTTCCGGAGAGTGCTTATCAACTTTTCGGTAGTGTTGACATTTCATTAGCTTCTGTAACAGACAGTGAGATTCAACACGCTGCTAAAAAATTAAAGAATAGGCTGACTGCAGGACCTGATGGTATTCCATCTTTTATGGTTAAAGATTGTATGGGTGCACTTATGGTGCCTTTAAAATACATATATAATCTGGCGTTAAGGACGTTAACATTTCCGGGGAACTGGAAGCAAACGAGGGTGTGCCCCATTTTCAAGTCCGGCGAACGTAGCGAGGTAAACAATTATCGACCTATTTCTATTCTGAACAATTTTTCGAAGCTATTTGAGGTAATTCTGTATAATCGCATTTATACTCAGGTTAGAGGTATTCTGTCAACCCATTCAACATGGATTTATTGATGGTAGATCCACTGTAACAAACTTGGGAGTGTATACAAACTTTACAGAGAACATATTAGACGCAGGAGGGCAGGTTGACGTAATATACACGGACTTTTCTAAAGCCTTTGATAGAATATCTCATTTTGTTTTGCTGCAGAAGCTTTGGCGTATGGGTTTTGGTATGGATGCGTGTAGTTTGTTTTCTTCATATTTGGGGGGGCCGCTCTCAGTCAGTACACTATAATGGATATATTTCCGATTCCTATACCGCAACCTCGGGCGTGCCACAGGGATCCAATCTTGGTCCCCTACTATTTTTGCTATATATTAATGACCTTTGTGATACTCTGAATTGTGGCAGGCTGCTTTTCGCTGATGATCTCAAGCTGTATGCGTCCGTCTCATGTATTCAGGACTGTAAATTGCTTCAAACTGAGTTTTGCGTGCTTGAGGATTGGTGTAAGCACAATAAATTAGACTTGAATATTTCTAAATGTAAAATTATGTCGGTGACGAGGAAAAAAACCATATAATAGCATATGAATATTCACTAGGAACGTCAACTCTCGAGCGCACCAATACTGTAAGGGACTTAGGAGTAGTATTCGATAACAAAATGAATTTTTCTAATCACATTAATAACCTAACGCTGGAAGCCAATCGTCTATATGGTTTTATAGTGCGCAACTGTAGAAGCTTTAATAGTGAACGATCTTTAATACTGCTATATGAATCTTATGTGAGATCCAAACTGGAGTATGCCTATCTTATTTGGAGCCCATATTATTTATGCTACAAACTAATGCTAGAACGAGTTCAAAAAAGATTTCTAAAATATTTATCATATAAGGTAGATGGTGTCTATCCAATGAGAGGAATAGAGTACTCTTTGTTATTGGAGAGATTTAATTTTCAATCACTTGAGGCTCGCAGAGAGTGTTCGTCTATAATTTTCTTGTATAGATTGTTGCACGGAGTCATCGACTGTCCTCAACTGCTATCGAAGGTGGCTATATTGGTGCCTAGAATTAATTCACGAAATGCTGCTACTTTTGTTTGTTCACGTGCTAGGACTAATCTCAGGTTAATTGAACCAATCAACGTTATGTGCAATAAATTTAACTTAATTAGTAATGAATGTGACATTTTTGCAGACACCGAAAATAAGATTAGGTCAATATGTTTAGATCATTTCACTTGATAGGACATTTATAAAGATTCTTTTAGAAGCTTGTTTTGCTTGCTGGATGTATGTAACTGATGTTTGTTTTATTTCACTTTTACTCTAATTTTTTTCTAATTTATTCATTTTTATTTCTTTTTTTGTTGTTACTTTAGTACCTTAGTTTTAAGAGAAAATTTCACTCATATTATTTCTTGTTTTCCCTGTAAATGGTTCTTACTGTTGGGAATAAAGCTATTATTATTATTATTATTATTATTATTATATCTTATCTTGTAACCCCAAGCCCTTACTTTATTATTATAGAATTATAGTTTCGAAAATATTCTATGTATTTTGAATTTATTAACAGATGAAAAGTTATTTTTATCAGGGACACTGAACATATCTTCTTATCAAATTTTAGAAAGGTAAAGTCGATAAGGGGATTTATGGATGTCCAAGGAGGATATATTGGAAATTTTGAGGATTTATAAGCTTTGAAAGATAAACTGTGAATGGATAAGAAAGAAAAAAATTCTTGCTGTAATAAAGTTAGGGTAGGGGTGTAGTAAGTGGTCAGAGTCAGTTAAGTGTAAATTTCTTATCAAGTATGGTTTGAAGATAGCTGACGCAAAATATAGCATCAAGGAACGTTGTCTCCTTAGAGATAGAGGGAGGGTGGAGGCTACACATTTTAAATTAGGAATAGGTGAGGTGCGAAAGGCACCCGTAGCTAGTCGAAGGGCTTCGTTTTGGACGGTGTCCAGTGTCCTCTTGTAAGAATTCCTGGCTGAGTCGTAACCAAAGTCTCCATAATTAAGTTTTGGCAGTATCAAAGCATTATAGATTCTGATTAAAGAAGGGAAGTCTCCTCCCCATTGGGTACTCGCTAGAAGTCTCAACATATTTAGATCATCCGACGTTTTAGTTCTCAGATTCCTTAGGTGATCCTTCCAGATTAATGACGTCAATCCCAAGATCTATAAGTTGTTTTTTAAGTATAATAGATCGTTTGATAATTTGAGAATGTGGGTTTTAGGGCAATTTCTTTTTTACAAAAATGGACTGCGGAAGATTTAATTGGCGAAAAGGAGTAACCAGAAATTAAAGCCCACCTTTGAATAATATCCAGGGAGGATTGCATGTTTGATGTTAAAATGCTAGACTCTGAGGAGGAGAGATACAGTAGAATGTCATCAGCAAAATGTTTTATTCTTGTGTGGGAAGGAATGAGGGCTTCTATAGACTGAATGGCTATTTGGAATAATGTGGGGCAAAGGATGGACCCCTGAGGTATTCCATTTTCTTGGAAATAAATATCAGAAGGCTGTCCATTTGCTTTCACCCTAAAAGAACGCGGTTGGATAAAATTCATGATGTACTTGGGGAGAAGGCCCTTGAAATTCATTTTAAATAATTGATCAAAGATTATCTTATTGTTAGTCATGTCGAAAGCGTTTTGTAGATCAAGAGAAACTGCTAAAGGTGTTCTTTGGCTTGAAATGATGCTCTGATATCTGTTTCGAAGGAAGCCAAGTGATCTAGTGCTGAAACATTTTTTTCGAAAAAAGCATATTGATTTGAAGACAGTAAATTTTTTGTTTCAAGAACCCAACAAAGGCGATTTTTTACCATTCTTTCTAGTATTTTAGTCAGGTGATTGGTTAACTACCAGAACTCCAACCAAATAAATTATGTGAGTATACTCGTACTCCTCCGTAGTAAACGCTATAACGCACCGCATTCACTCAAATTTACATGCTGAAAGAGTCCAAAAACATAAATAGGGGAACCCCTCAGGGTCCAAAATGTATTGGACAGATTTAACGCCAGAACTTGCTCATCTAAAAATGAATTTTAATTATATGGTCATTAATTGTGATCAATTTTTTTTATTACAAGTTTTTCCTTGTTATGATATACCGATTGTGTAACGAAGCAATCCGATCACAATTTTGCGTATTATAATTTCCACTTCTAAAGTAAATTAGCATCTATACATAGGACAAACATCCTTTGTGAACTAATTCAATGCTTTCTCTTTAGAAAGAAGAATTTCCTTTTCAGTGTTTCTTATTTTTAATAGTTTAACTTCCTTCACTTCAGATGTAAAATAAAAACATTTAAAAGAAACAACTAGTTCACCTTTAAAACTTTTAAAAACTAAACTTTTTTATCTCTAGTAGTAAATTATATCCTAAAACACTTCTCGAGAAGCAAGCCGCCATTTTTTTTTTTTCAATTAAATGAAAAACATTTAGATTTACCTCATATTTCAATTTCATGAAATTCTTAAGAAAAGTGGATTTACGAGTGAACTACCTTAAATTAAAACTTTCTACCTACTACAATATTTATTTTTCAAGTTGTCGTCCATAATATGCAATGCTAAAAAGACCTTTAATTACGCAAGTACTCTCGCACGAAATAAGACGAGATGAGATTTCAAGTTTATAAAAACAGCGTTTTGTCATAACAAAAAAAAACCATATGCGTCAACATACATAAAAGCCTTGGCAAAATCCCTCAGAGAAACTTAGTAAACATATTTTAATTTTTGCCCGACCAAACAAACGGCAATTATTTTTATAATCTCCACATATGTTTGAAACTTTTTCTTATTTTTAACAAGTTGTAATTACCTGTGTATCATTAACCAACAGCACTAACTCGTATCCCGGAATGACATTAAGGGCATTAACATGCCGTACCGCCATTTTAGCGGCCATTAATTCACTTTCCTTGTTGCGTTGTCTTCCCAATTCGGTCGTTAACTCAAATAGACCTAAAACATACATATACCACCTACATAACATAATGCATTATATAGTTACTTAAAAGTTAGGTTATCATTACAGAAATAATTAAGTAGTTCAAAGTGGATTTTTGACACCGCAAATATATCTTTCTCTTCTGTTGATTTTAATAAGATCTTAAACAATATATCAATAGAAATAGAAGATCCTTCTCGGATATCCATTGTTTTTACTAAAGTTTTTCGATAGATGACTTGAAACAGAGCACATAGGGGTATTTGAACGATCAGTTACTTTGCATAAAATTACTTAATTTGTAATAAAACATAAAAAAACGAAACTCAGTTTTACAAAAAAAAATTAAATGAAAACATTTATTTACAAAATAAATGTAAAATTTAAACTTATAACACCCCTCTTTTGCGTCGAGGGTTAAAAATACACTATAAACAATCATATTTTGTCGTCCACAAACGTAGTTTCATCTTCACTTCCAGAAGAACACAGTGGGTAGGAATGAATGTAACTTTATCCTCTTTATTCGCCTCATACTGCTCAACAAAGGATCGCAACTTAAAAGTAAACGATTAAATATATCCCTGTTGCAGCTTTCTCGTGAAAACTTTCGGGCAAAATCTTGTCGGTAAGATGGAAAGTGCTTGTTCCTTGCCTCTGCAGCTTCTTCAGACAGCTGCCCAATTGGTAACAAAGCATTTTTTATTATCTCTGCGCCATGAACAAGTATCTTGTGCATCGTAGGTGTCATGGGATGCCACGGGTAGAGGTCCACATATAGACGAGTAGTTTCTGATGCATACTCGTCATATTTTTTTGGGTCGACTTTATGTCCGCTTGAGATTGTCTCCAAAATGACTTTTAACCTATATAACCGGTCACAGCTAAGACCGCTTATTTCTGCTACCAATTTCGGGTCTTCAAAAAATCTTCGACTGGTGTTCCCATCATTGGTGTTTCCAAAATTTGCCTTTGGCATATCGATCAATAACCCGGTTTCATTGCGAAACCGGGTCTGGATTTCAAGTTTCCTCTCTTTCTCGACTTCGTTTTTAGCCTCTGTTTTTCTTTCTCTGTTAGATGTGCGTCTATATACATTTGGATTGCTTTCTTGACAGTCAAAGGGCTAC
Source organism: Pachyrhynchus sulphureomaculatus (assembly GCA_019049505.1). Lineage (NCBI taxonomy): Eukaryota > Metazoa > Arthropoda > Insecta > Coleoptera > Curculionidae > Pachyrhynchus > Pachyrhynchus sulphureomaculatus. The sequence goes on from JAHKBH010001987.1 coordinate 77,794, forward strand.
TTTCATTTTTTGATGATTTTGTGCGATAATACACCTTTTTATATTTCGTTGCCCGAGTTGGTGTAGTGATGATTTTTTTGAGTACATTTGAAGCATCTCGCTTTCCCATTTTTCTCAACTCAACTTGCGCGGCATGCACTATCACCTCCTCCTCAAAGGTAGAGCGAAGCGCCTCCGTCTTAGTTCTTTTACTTCTCTCGCTCAATTGTTCAAAAGGTTTGCTTGGTCGACCAGATCGATTTTGCAGACTGTCAACCACTGGAATTTCAAAGGTTCCTTCTAGCCATGAACTATTGTATTGAACAAATATGTCTTCCTTATTATGGGCTTTGATCCATCTACGTTTAACTTCAGATTTAAAATGAGAAAAATTTCTTTTTAAGGTTCGTATTTGCTCTTGTGTATATCCTTTAGTTGACAAAAGTTGTTCTTTCAAGCAATTTAGTTTGTCTCCCAAATAAGGTAAATTTTCCTTCATCATGCGGTCAAACAAGTATTTCCGGGTCACAACCTTTATTCCCGATGTACCAAGTGAACCTACAACAAAAAATCGTTAAGTTAAAATTGATAAAAACAAAATCTATTTTTTCTCACAATTTTGGCCATAATTTTCAAAGTCCCAAAATGTATCTTATCCGGACTTATCCGGGGCCAGTTTTTTGATTTATTATTTACTGAAACTACCAACTTTAGAATATTATCAAAATTATAGCCGGATCTAACAGGGAAGTATGAAAAACTACAGTAAAACATATTTTTTTACAAAATAATACTCGTGGAAAAGACTTTTCTTTACCGTCCCTTACGTTGACTCACAAATAAGTAAATGATAAAAGTTTTATGAAATAACATAGTTACATACCTGTACTTTGAGAATCCATCACTTTTTCCACTACTTTAGAACTTATAGACATAAAATTCCACTTTCACAATTATGATTTTTAAGAGCGCCGAGAACTGATAACGTACACGAGGTAACAGGATCGAATTCCGACTGACATAAAACAGGTAAGACTGCACGGGTGGGGTTGGAAGCGGTTGTCTTTTGTTCTATGAAGGGTCCTCTGTCTTTGGTAGTCGGTTACCTGGCAATATTTTGTGTCTTGATTTTTTGACTTTTGGCCGCGTAGATCGTTCAAATACCTGTATGTGCAGTGCACACATTTGTTGATCTGTTCCGACATTACTTCCAGGCGGCTGCTTGGATTTTTACGAAATTTAGAACTATATTAAGAGGACAAAGGCTGGTAAGGAACCTTGGGCGGCATGTCGAATGCGGATATTTACAGGACGTCAAAACCCCGAAAAACGCTCACTGAATAAACAGCTCTGCCAACAAATCCTACTTCCCCGTCCTCGTCGTGTCCCCTGAGCAATACATGACGCACAATGGGTGTATATTATGCAGCTGACGAAAGAAGGTGAAAGGCGATTTTCTGGCGCCTGAAAACGAGAACTTCTCGGCTAACGGAGTAAACCCTGACAAAAAATCCTTGTCCTTCAAGTCAGAAGGTTAAATCGACGGATTAGCAGCTCGCTATTTGGAAAGAGAATAAAAATGCTAAAAGTTTCGAAATTTCGCCTCGGACGTCAGACGGATCCAAACGACGACGACATATGCTAAGAAAAAGGACTATGAAAATGGCCAGATGGAATACATTTGGTATTAGAAATAAATAGTCAGAAGTATTTGCAGAACTAGAAAAAATAAAAGGTTGATATATGCGTGCTCACAGAGACAAAAAAAAAAGGGAACAGGAGTTGAGGAAACAGGGAATTACATACATATTTATAGTGGCGTACCTAAGGAAAATAGAGCTAAGAAGGAGGTATCTATAGCAATAAAGAAAAACCTAAGAAAACACATTATAAAATGGGAACAAGTAGATGAGCAAATAATGACTCTACAGATAAAGAAAAATGGTCACAACATTACAATAGTCGGAATTTATGCACCTAACAAAGATGCAGAAACGCAAATGAAAGACAAATTTTTTAATTTAAACAAGAAAATGAAGTGTATATTTAGGAGATGCAAATGCGAGAGTAGGTGGAGAAAAAAAACCACCCAGTAGTAGGTAAATATAAAGAACTAACATTAAATGAAAATGGTATGCGCCTGAGAGATCTTTGCCAAAGTTTGCCACTGAAGATGATGAATGGGGGTTTTTTCCACACAAGGAGATCCATAAATTTACATGGGCACAACCAACAAAAAAATTACAATCCATAATTAACTATGTTATCCAACGGAAATATTCTAAACTAAAAACCATAGACGTGAGGGTATACCGTGGAGCGGAATGTGGATCTGACCACCATTTGTTAAAAGCCAAAGATAGCAATAAATTATAGAGCAACAGAAACAAGAAGAGTAGCAGAAAATGAAGAAAACAAAAACAAAAGTTTACATAAGTGAAATGAGATACAACCTGAAAAGCTTAAAACATGATTCAGTCAAATTTCTATACAAATTTAGATTGGCTATATAATTACAAAACATAGGAAAAAAACACAAGGATGCGGAAGAACAGTATCAACAATTAAAAAAATGCATACATGAAGCAGCAAAGGAATCTCTAGGGTATCAGGAGAAACGAGAGCAGCAACAACAGAATGGTGGTCGGAGAGAAAAAAGAATTAGTAGAAAATAAAGACAGTATACAGAAATGGCTACAAACACAAAATGCAGAGGACCATAAAATATATGCAAAAAGGAACAGAGAAACAAAAAGAGAGATAACAAAAAGTAAAAATGAAGAACGGGAACGAAAATGTGAAGAGATAGATAGGTATATAGGCGGATAAAAACAGCAGAGGCATGGAAAACTATTAAAAATATTAGAAAAGAAAATAAAGTATTAAGGCAATATAAACTTAATAAGTACAAAAAAATAGGAAGAATACTATAAGACGCTACTAACGGAAAACAGACCCGAGTTCAAAATGAATGAAGCAAATACATAGACCAACACTAATATCCAGTGGTGGAAAAATATCGGTAGAAGAGGTAAAAGAAGCCCTAAGAAAGTCAAAAAATGGAAAATCTGCAGAGCCCAGGAACATTCCTATTGAACTGATTAAATATGGACCAGATATATTACAGAACGACAGAAACTTTTTAACAAATGCTTAGTGGAAGGGAAGATGATACCAGAAACTGGAATTGTGCATATATCAGTTCAATCTACAAAAAAGAGGATAAAAGATCATGTAAGAACTATAGAGACATCAGTGTAACCAGTGCAATGGGAAGGCTGTACGGCCGAGTACTAAAAAAAGAGTAGAATTGGAATACCAAACATCGAAGAGCAGAGTGCCTTTCGAGCCGGAAGACCGTGTGTAGATAATATATTTGTGCTTCAGCAGATAATGGGGAAAAGAAAAGTTAGAAATTTGCCTACGGACCTAATATTTTATTGATCTAGAAAAAGCCTACACCAGTTGCCTTTGAAGAAAACTCTTTGAAGTGTTGACGACAATGGCCTTAGTAAGACATATGTGCGGGCTGTTACAAACATATATAAAAAAACCCAAAAAGCTCCATTAAACAGGGAAAATACGTGTCAGAACACTTCCCGGTAACAAAGGGTCTTAGACAGGGGAGCTGTTTATCACCAACTCTCTTTAAGATATATATCCAAAAAGTACTAGACCATTAGAGAAGGACAGTCGCAAGAATGGGAATAGAGATCGAAGAAGAATATCAAACAACCTTGTTATTTGCCGACGATCAAGTGATTATTGCTAATGAAGAATTAGATATAGATTACAGCTGAGAAAATTGAAGATTGAATGGGGACTAAGCATGAACATAGGATAAAACAGAGTCCCTGAAAATTGGAGAAGAAGCCGACGAACCCGGAATTAAAAATTTAAAATACTAAAAAATGCAAACAATATAAATATCTATCTCGAAGCACAATTTCGGAGAAGGGGGGAACAACGAAGAACGGATAATAACAAAACAGACACAATAAGAAAATGAAAATAGACCGGTATATTAAAATGGTTACTATTTTCTAATAATATAAAATTAACTACAAAAATGACAATCGACAAATCCGATTCTCGTCATCATACGGAATTGACGACATGCTAGAACAAACAATAGTACTCCAAGCAGATTAGGAAGAAAAATAGAAAAGCAAAAACTAAATTTAGTGGCGAAGTAGCGCGGCAGGATAACACCACTATAGCCACATTAGGAAAAACGAATAAAAAAGACGTAGAACCAAAAAAGTATGATATTCCACGAATGAACCAAGTAGAAACAAAAAACGACTGAGGTAAGAACACGTAATGCGAATGCTGAATAAAGGTACGTACTCTACAAAAATCGAAGGAAAAAAGGACTACCATACAATAACATGGTAGCGAAGACGTAGAACAATTAATGAAGAATAAGAGCTAATATGAGTGAAAATTGGCATGACACAAAGAATGGCGAACGAAATGTGGATGAAAAAAAGACAGTAGGACCCCACTATAGTATTTATAAATACTACCTATATATATATATAGTATATATACATATTAATATTACTATAGACTTTATAAATATATAATAAAGAAAGAAAGCAAAAGGATTGCCGTATTCTACCAAAATTTGTAAAAAATACAATCTTAGTTGGGGAACTCGGCATAAAGGGCGCGTGATAAGAATCACACAATTTCCATAAAGCCGACATACTTCGGCTCCTGGATTAGTACCTTCTTCGAGGCGTCAGAACACTTAAAAGAAGATAATAGCGTATTCACAGATGTGTTTTGAGACAAATTTAAATGAATGAATGTTATCATTAGGTTTTTAGTTGATTACTAAATAAAATTAGTGTAGAACTAGAATAAACTATTAGTCATAAATAAAACAAAACAAACACACATGAGAATGCAAAGATTTTTCGTTATCCTGAATGGCCGTTAGGTAGCTTATACATAATAAAGTTGTTTACATATAAAGTTGGTCAATATCCATAAAATCAAAAAAAATACACACTAAAACATTGCATTAGACAAAATTAGAATATATTTAGATATAGATATATATATCGTACAATATTTATCTATATATATAATATATTATTATATATATAATATATATATAGACAGAACCTATATTAAAGTTTAATTATATACAATAAGACTACGTTTATTTATACAAGGTAATTCTGAGGAAGCTGGCGGTCAACTAAATAGCTATCTTTTTTAAACGGTTACATTCTGTATATTAACTTTTAATTTTGAATTCTATTTATAATGCCTTTTGCAAAATTCATATGGCATTCTTTCTACACCGGGTGAAACTTTCCCAAAGACGCTCAAAGAGATGGTAGCACAAAGAAAAATTTTCAATTTTCTTTTCCAGGGAGTAGTCAAGCTCTCGGCAGATTCGTGTAAAAATTTCTTCTTGATACTTTAATGCTATTGATGTTTGAGTTACAGCCGGTTTACGCGACGCTTACTTTTGATATTTGCAAAAAAATGGAATGAGAGCTTACTGTTGGAAAAAAAAAAAAAACAAGAACACTGTAATAAGTGTATCTTTCTTGAAGGTAAACTACAGTCGCCACTGTTTATATGAAACTCTTCTATATAGTGAAAAACTCTTTATAGTGCAAATTTTTTCAAGACCTAAATATTTTAATAATTTCATTAAAAACCCTGCATATAGTGAATCTTAAAATATTAACACCTCTATATAATAAAATTTTTACCGGAATTTTATGTATAAATTTTTATGCATTTATTGAGATCTTGGCCATTTCGGGTTTCCCATTTTTATCTAAAATTAGCACGAATTCCATTTTTATGACGCATTCTTTTGAAAAGGTTCTTAACGCGTTTATAACGCCTAATGGTTGGCAATAAATCAGGTAGATTTCTGTGAGAAACCCCGGGGAATAACCCATTTTATAGAAACCCGGGAAAAACACATTTTATAGTCGAGGCCTAGTAATTCGCAAATTCAGGTTCAGTTTCTTTTTGTTTAAGAATCAAGTAAGATGTCCAAGCGAGTGTGTTTAAGTTTAGCTGAGAAAATTAAAGTTTTGGAGGAAGTTGATAAAGGCTGCAAAAAAATTGATGTTTCTGCAAAATTTGGTGTTTCTCCAAGTTGCGTCTCTCTGATAATAAAAAGTCGCGACAGTATCATCAAGAAACCTAGTATTCCAAGCAGTTGAAAACGAGTGCGGGTGAGGACTTACGAGGATGTAATGAAGCAGTTTTTACGATGGTTTTCAAGTGGCCCGTACGCATCAAAACGTACCAATATCGGGAAATTTAATAAAGCAAAAGGCTCTACAATTTGCTAAATAATTTAACTGCGTTAATTTTCAAGCTAGTGAAGGGTGGTTGAGTGCCTGAAGACTCGCAATTTAATTGTTTTTCAAGACGGTGTCTGGCGAGAGTGCAAGCGTTAGTCAGGAGGACTGTGACATTTGGACTGAAACTGTTTAAAAAGTGCATTGAAAAAGTACAAGCCAAAAAATGTTTTCAATTGTGATGAAACCGGTTTGTTTTTTAAATGTTTGCCAAATAAAACTTTTACTTTTAAAAGTGATAAATGTTTTGGTGTTAAAACAAGTAAAGAAAGGGTGACCACTTATGGTT
>JAHKBH010001989.1:0-5000 GCA_019049505.1 Pachyrhynchus sulphureomaculatus
CGAATATGCAAGTTTTACAAGTAACAGTCGCTGACCTTCTTAAAATACACTACTCAAAAAAATTAAGGGAGGTTTTAAAACAATGAAATTAATGCTAAATAAACAGGCTATCTAATCCATATGCCGGCCTAATTGAAAATTTTTTTTAGCCCGTGGACCAAAAAAAAAGCAAAATATTTGCAATATTATTTTTTCGCGCTATCTGTTAGGATTGCATGAGAACCGTAGCGCCTAAAAAATTTTAGCCAAAAAATCTGAAAATTAGAATCTTAAAGCTTCAAAATCCTTTTTTTTAAGTCTCAATACGACCATTTTTCACCGAAATACAGCCTGTCAAAAATCACCGAAAAATTTGGAATTTTTTTTGCTCCCTTAATTTTTTTGAGTAGTGTATTATCTGCCTACATTGCCAAGCCAACATTTTTGTTCTTTTACTATCGAAACCAGATAAATTTTCGTTGACCCCCCCCCCCCTTACAACTTGTGTACACCCCCATTTTTTTTCACGCCTACGTAAACCCCGTCGAGTCTCCCGTGGACCCCTGGTGGTCCACCTGAACCACTTTGGGAATCACTGGTTCAGAGTGACAATAAATAAAATCAGATGGGCAAATATGATAGCCAACATCCCTAGAAGATAAAGCATAGTAAGAAGAAGATGGTAGAAAAAATTATACCTGACTACAACCGTTCTGTGATACATTGTAATTGGAAAGTTATGTGTGATATTAATAAAACTGTTTGTGATAGACTTTGTAAGCTACATACAAAACAACTTTATAAACTGCTTAGAATACTAAGTAAAACCGGCCAAGTACAAGCCGGACTTGCGCAATTAGTGTTCGCAAAACACATCCCAAATGAGTTTTCAACAAAAATTTTTTTCCGCTCTTTACTGGAAACTGATGATCTTGATTTTTTTTTATGCCAGATAAACTATTGAAGTGATGTGATAACTCGTTATAATTTTCGTTCAATTTACACCCTGTGGAGAATATTCCAGAATTTTTTCAAAAGTTTTTGATTAATACTTTTCGAGATAAGAGGGGAACAGCGATTTTTTCGCAAATTTTTTAAAAATAATACAAAATAACCGGTCAAGTGCAAGTTAAACTTGCGCAATTAGTGTTCCGTACGTTGATTGCTTTTAAAATAAAAAAAATTTGTTACAGAGGTATAAAATGATCAGTGACAAAATACACCCCAAATGAGTTTTCAACAACGTTTGTTTCCAATCTTTACTAAAATCTGATGACCTTGAAATTTTTGTTTTTTTTATATACCATATAAATTATTAAAGGTAATGCACTCGTGATAATTTTCGTTCAATCTACACCCCGTGGAGAATATTCCAGAATTTTTTCGAAATTTTTTGATAAGTACTTTTCGAGATAAGGCCCGGGACAGCGATTTTTCGCGAATTTTTAAAAATAATACGAAGAAAAGTGCGCGCAAGTAATAATATTATATATATATTTTTTTACTCGCGTTTTCACAAGCTTTCATTTAACACCACACTCGATGACCTAGTAAAAAAATTTTTTTTCACTTCCGACTTCACCCCCCAAAACTAACCCCTTAAGTCAAAATTTAACTCTCAAAACTACATGGCTCTGATGAGGCCATCAATTCCTATATTATTACCAAATTTCACCTTTCTATGTCAAATAGTTTCGGAGAAAATCGGGTGTGACAGACAGACAGACAGACAGACAGACCGACAGACAGACAGACAGACACCGAAGTGATCTTATAAGTGTTCCGTACGGAACACTAAAAAGGTATGCGCAAGTATTACATTATATATATACGTGGTGATCTGGTATTTTTTTTTTTTTCACTTCCGATTTCTCCCCCAAAAAACTAACCCGTGGGGGCCATCAATTCCTATGTTAATGCCAAATTTCGACTTTCAATAGTTTCGGAGAAAATCGGGTGTGACAGACGGAGACACCGAAGTGATAACACTAAAAATTAGAAGTAGTATAAATAACTTTATAAACTGCTTAGAATACTGAAAAAGAGAAAAATTCATGAGTTTATCAGTTCACTAACACGTAGGCTGAAAAGTTTTTGGTCTAGCTACTTAAAACACGTTTTTTTTTTTTTTTGCAAAATTCTACTTTATTCATCAATATAGTCTCCTTCAAGAGCGATACAATCAGTCCAACGCTTTTCTAACATTTCCATACCTTTCTTGTAGAAGGATTTGTCTTTGACTTCAAAGTAGGCCTCAGTTTCGGCGATAACTTCTTCATTGGAGCCAAATCTCTTTCTCGCGGGGCATTTTTTTGAGCTCTTGGAATAGATAATAGTCGCTGTGGGCCAAATCTGGAGAATACGGTGGATGAGGAAGCAATTCGAACTTCAATTCATGGAATTATGCCATAGTAACCATTGGCTTGTGTCACGGTGCATTGTCTCGATGAAAGAGCGCTTTTTTCTTGTTCATTTCTTTATGTAATATTCACTATTGATGGTTTTTCTCTTCTCAGCGTAATCGATGAAAATTATTCCATGCGCATCCCAGGCCAAAACCTTCCCAACCTACTGTAGTATCTTTGATCGCTTCGGGCGGCTTTCACCGACTGCTGTCCACTTAGCTGACTGCCGATTTGATTCCAGTGTGTAGTGGTGGATTCATGTTTCATCCATTGTCACATATCACATGAAAAAATCATTTTTATTGCGCTTAAACAGGTCCAAACAGCGCTCAGAATCATCAAGACGTTGTTGTTTTTGGTCCACTGTGAGCAAACGCGGTACCTATTTCGAACTGAGCTTTCTCATACCCACATGTTGCAAAATATGACCAGCACTTTCTTTTGATATCTTTAGGGTGTCAGCTCTCTCACGCAATTTCACTTTATGGTCATCCGAAACAATTTTGTGGATTTTTTTGATGTTTTTTCGGTGTAACCACCTCATTTGGGCGTCCAGAGCGGTCAGCATCATTTGTATCTGTACGACCGCGTTAAAATTCAACATACCAGTAAATGATGAGTGATTTTCCAAGGCCAGAGTCCCCGTAACACTTCTCAAGCCATTGCTTTGCTGGAACGGTATTTTTTCCCATCAAAAAACAGTGTCTAATCAACACACGAAATTCGATTTTTTTCATTGTTTTGAAAATTTTAAAAGTAGCGTCACTAAAACCACTGTGACTTCTAAACTAATCATCGAAATATGAAATTTTGACACGTATCGTTTGAAAGTTGGTACTTCCTAAAAATTTTTGAAAAAGTGCGACATCTCTTTATGTCAGACCAAAAACTTTTCAGCCCACGTGTTATTTCAAGACAATAATATTAATAATTTAATTTATTATTTTATTCGATTTTCAAGTGACAGCTTAAAATGTGAGATTGTACTTAAAAAGGACCTAATTTTAAAAATTAATTTATAATTAAATCACACATCGATAAAAGCGTGCTTATCTTTTAATTGTTTTTCATGAATGAAAATTGTTTTATTATTAAAGTGTGGATCCTTAATGATTGATGATAATTTAAACTTTTTTGTCTAAAAAATGGAAGCCGTAAATGACAAAGCTCTTACTGAGGGGTTTCTCGCCAATTTTTTTTTGTTGAAGTATAAGGAATGTGAATTAATTTTGAAGGATTTCTAAGAGAGGGCGTAACTTGTATAATATCGCATCGGGGCATACTGTTGCTATATTCATGGTGAAGCACCATCATTAGACTTTAATTTTTACTACCATACGACTATTACGACCATAAACTGCTTTCGACATCGAGTATCCTGCCAATCAGTGACAGAGAGGCGCCTGGGCCGCGCAAAATTTGGCAATACAAATCTGCTAAATGGGAAGATCTCATGAAATATTTTCGAACTTTCACTTAGATGGACGTTTGTTTTCGATCCGACAACCCATCTGACTGCGCCAGGGAGGTCTCCGATGTTATTTTGGCTGCTATGGAAGCTTAGATCCCTTTTTCGAAGAAATGCCTCTCCATCGGCAAGCCTTGGTTTGACACCGAACATGCAAAGAAGCTGCTTCTATACATATTGCCTACCGAAGATGGCGTGAAAATCCTAACACCATAAATCGTAACACCCTTGTTCGTGCCCGAAATAGATGCAAAGGAATTATCGACGAAACCAAGGAGGCACACAATCAACGAATTAGAAACAAACTTCTCGCTTTTCCCAACAATTCCAGGTTCTTTTGGGCAGTCGCTAAGGCAGTTAGTCAAAATTTCACCAAATCCACCATACCACCCCTCACACGGCCAGATAATTCCATTGCAACCACACCTGTTGAGAGAGCGAACTTGTTGGCTTAACTCTTTGCTTCATATTCTACTGTCGATTTCCAAGGAAAAACACCACCTACTATTCCTATATTGCAGTCAAAGAGGCCCGATGTTGTCTTCAGACAGCGTATCATAAAGCGTATTTTAATGAAGCTAGACACCAAAAAGGCTTCTGGCGCTGACGGAATACCTGCCATAGTTCTCAAGAACTGTGCAAGGGAACTAACACCAGTTTTCTGTAGACTTTTCAACCTGTCCTACAGAAAGGGAATATTTCCGTCCTGCTGGAAATGTGCCATGGTTCAGCCGATACCTAAAAAAGGCAAGAAGACCTTGCCAAATAACTACCGACCAGTCGCACTGGTTTTAATAATATCGAAGGTCATGGAAAAGGTTATCAATCAGCATCTTTTAAAATCTTGAACGATTCAATATTATTAGCGATCACCAATATGGCTTTCGTAAACATAGATCAACAGGAGATCTTCTGACTTATGTAACACTTTTTGGAACAACGCAATTGAACACTTTGGAGAATCTCGAGCGGTTGCTCTTGACGTATCCAAGGCATTCGACCGTATTTGGCACGATGGACTGTTGGCTAAGCTACGCTCTTGTGGTATGTCTGAAAAGTTCTGTTTGTGGCTCTCATGTTTCCTCAGAGAGCGTTCTTTACCAGTGGCGGTCGACGGATTTCTTTCTAACACCTTCACAATCAACGCC
>JAHKBH010001989.1:12500-24084 GCA_019049505.1 Pachyrhynchus sulphureomaculatus
ATGAAATTTTTTTTTTTGGATTTTATATGTTCACAATTTTTGTTCTTTATGACAAGAGCTACAACTTTGCTTCAGAAAGTAAATCAAAATTCCGAACGGTTTGCAAGATATGAGCCTGAGAAAATGATCAGTTTTTTGCAAAAATGACATCGAGGCCCCAAATCTTTGGGCCTCATAAAAAAAAAAATGCATTACTTGGGGCAAAACTGGGAGACACGGGTCTTTTTTTTACCCGAGGCTCCCAGTTTTGGCCCAATTCATGTACTTTTTTTATGAGGCCCCAAGGATTTGGGGCCTCGGTGTCATTTTTGCAAAAAACTGATCATATTCTCAGGCTCATATCTTGCAAACCGTTTGGAATTTTGATTTACTTTCTGAAGCAAAGTTGTAGCTCTTGTCATAAAGAACAAAAAATTGTGAACATATAAAATCCAAAAAAATTTCATCTTCCAGATCAAAATCGCAAAAAAACTTTAAAAAAGTAGATTTTTCGGGAAATTTTCACTTTTGCGGCTACCTAAACAGTGTTAAGAATCATTCCTAGGAAGTTCATATATTCTAGAAAGTTGTTTACTAAGATCTTAGCTACATTTTGTAGTTGATTGTTTCCTTGAATTTTGAACGGTTTTGCTAGCTATGGGCCTAAACAGGGAAAAAAAGGTAAAAAAATCGAATTTTTTACAGTTTTTTGCTATTTTGATCTTGAAGATGAAGTTTTTTTTACTTTAAATGCTTACAATTTTTGTTCCTTATGACAAGGGCTACAACTTTGCCACATAAAGTAAATTAAAATTCCGAACAGTTTGCAAGATATGAGCCTCAGAATATGATGAGTTTTTTGCAAAAATTACACCCAGGCCTCAAATCTTTGGGGGCCCATAAAAAAAAAAGAGCATGACTTTCGGAAAAACTGGGAGACACGGGTCTTTTTTTTTTGGTCTATTATCACGTGGTGGTGTCCGTATATGGTTATTTTTTTTTCGTGTTGCACTGTGTTATTCTACATGTTTGACTTTTCTGCAGCGGCAGCTCTATTTTTATGACTCGGAAGTTAGACTAGTTCGACCACACGATATTCGACCAATTCTATTCGTTGAAAGGTTTATATTTCTGGGCCCATGCGAAACAAGGCTTTACAGCCCACGAACTCAGCATTTTGGAGTAGTCTTCTCACTGTTTGAGCAGAAATTTTCTTGTCAATGTTTTCAGTAAAATCAACAGATGGCTCAGAAGAGATCTTTTTACAATTTTTCAAAGAAACATGTTTCAACCGCCGGTCTTTTGTTTTTTTAGTTGGGAAGCATTATTTTGGGTACTTTAATTGATGTACCAATTCAGAGAAATAAACATAAATGCGATGAAAAATAAGAGCCATCTAGTAAATGTGGTGAAAAATAAGGGCCATCTAGTTTCTAAGATAGGAAGAGGTGGAAAATAGTTTTGGCCAAAGCTGGACATATACAACTTTACCGCCTTTTCAAATTTTTGACGTAAAAATAATTTTTATATAGAAAATTACACTAATTTATACCATAATTTTTTTACCTACATTTTTAAGAGTGTATTCAAATCGAATCAAAAATACTTTATTGTTGTAAAAAATCAGTGGTTTTTTCTTTTACAAAGTATATTAAATCTAAGGAATATAAAAGATAGTTACAATGCAAAAAATAGAACAATTAAAGCTACGCAAAATAATAAGGAACCTGGAAACGAAATATATACTAAGCTAAAAGTAGACAACGCAACATCAACTATACAGTAGACAAGCAGCAAGATACCTAGTTAAAACAGAACTAGTTATAGTCAAAGTAAAATTAACACTAGTATATAAAAACCAAAACAATAATAATATATAATTGTCATTAGCAAGAGAAAAAGGAGCATAAAAAACCAACACAGCACAAGTGCTTCAACATAAAACTCACCCAGATCATATTATGACATGTTAATTAATAATTTTTTAAGACACTTTCGAAACACTCTGAGTGAGTTAGCAGTCTTGATGTGCGTTGGCAAATGGTTAAACAATTTTCTGCTCTTGTATATTAATGAATGCTTCGGGGAATAGGCAAAGGCAGATCCGCAGCCCGTCAGGTGCCCCTCTGAGATGCCACGCGCTGAATACTTAAGCGATTCTTATATATCAACAAAGCGGACTCCAAGTTGAACAGGGAAGTGAGAGTCAGAATTCCCTGCGAGAGAAAGATAGGTCTACAGGATTCCCTTTGATGCGCACCCAGTGATGAAGGGACAGCTTTCTTCTGCGGCAAAAACAAAATATTCAGAAGATATTAGCTGGCAAAACCCCAAAAGGAAATACAGCCTTGGCCAAAAGTATTCGGCACCCCTAATAAACACGAGAAACTCATAAAATATAAAAAAAAGACTAATTGTTTTTTAACAATACTATAGGCGGGGCGCTGTCAATAGCTAACTTAAACAATACACAACCTCTTTTTTACAGGACCATAAAACACCTGGCCCACAAAATTGCGATAATGAGGTTTTTTTTGAAAAATATTTTTAATGTTTTGTCAGTCTCTTTTTACTACTTGTAGTGTCGAGAAGCTTCCGGGCGTGTTTTATTTGTGAACTGGACATTCTTATATTTGAGAAATGTCTAACAAAAGTGAGCTTGGTATCGAAAGACGAATTAAAATTCAAATCCTACATGAACAAGTCCAAGTAGAAATAGCCAAGTTAGTGAAATGTTCTCGGTGCGCAGTGCAATGTGCTATTAAAAGTTTATGGAGACTGGCTCCCATGCCAACAAAATGGGAACGGGCAGAAAACGTAAAGACTAATGAGCGACAGGAAAACTCATCCGCGAGTCTATTAAAACTCGAAAAAAAAATTATCTGAGCTCGTTGCAACTCTGTCGGAAGAGATTGGGATGCCGATTAGTTCTCGAACGGCAAGGAGAAGACTGACAGAAGCTGGATTAAGAGAGTGCAAAGCTTGAAAGAAGCCTTGGTTTTCAGAGAGTGGGCTCTGAAGCACCAACATTTTAGCGAAGAGGATTGGTCTAATGTTGTTTAGTTCGACGAATCCAACTTTGAGGTAAGTTTTTATATGAGTTATTTTAACAAATGACTACATACAGTTACTCTTGATTTAATTCCGTTTTAGTCAAAATAATAACTAATTTTTTAATTGAGTATTTTTTCTATTCTTACAGCTATTCGGAACGTCAGGTGCGACATTCGTGAGGCGGCGTGTCGGAGAGGAATACCATCCAGATTGCGTTATTCCTATGATAAAACATGGAGGAGGCAGCATTATGATCTGGGACTGCATGGCTGCTAAAGGTGTCGGCGAAATGTTCGCTTGTGAAGGCCGCATGAACAGCCAAAAGTACATAAATGTACTAGAAATTGTACTATTGCTTTCGCTAACGCGCATTTTTGGCGACACTAATTTAGACGACATCAAATTCCAGCAAGATAATGCACCTTGTCATAAATCAGCGGCTACGATGCGCTAGTTTAGAGACCAAAACATTATTTTGTTGGATTGGCCGGAGCAGTCTCTAGATCTAAACCTTATCGAGTATCTTTGGGGTATTCTGAAGCACAAGATACGGGAGCATAGCATAATATCAAAAGCAGCGCTAAAAAGCGCTTTGATGGACAAGTGGGATGCCATAAGTACAACTGAATGTACTAGGCTTGTACGCAGCATGCCCCAAAGAATTGCAGCTGTAATTAAAGCTAGGGGCTGACACACCAAATATTAATTTATTTCATAATTTTACCTCAATATACGATTTTACAAAACATACGAATTTAATTTTTTACCCTGAAACGCAAGAAATGAAGTAAATTGTAGGATGCCTAATACTTTTGGCCAAGGCTGTATATCTGAGATGGGACCCAAATGAGGCACAATAAACCATTCGCGCAATATCAGGGACCATTTCATTTCTCGTAACCCTGATAGCAAAGCAACCCGAAGACAGTCTTTTACTCAACTTTATTATGTGAGTCTTAAATCGGAGATGAGTATCACTGAGAACACCCAAAAACCCGGCCGCAGGCTCCTCCCGCAAAGAGTCGTCACCCAAATGTGTTCCCTGCATATTGCATCCAAAACCAATAACGTGTGTCTTACCAACATTAAAAGGCAACCGGTTAGCGCTACGCCATTTCCTAACATCCAATAAGTCGATGGAAATGTTCAATCTAAGGGTTTTCAATAACTTTATTATGCCATACAAGGTGTCATAGGCAAAAAACGTAAATCCGCCTGATATTTTGATGCGAACAAGGTCATTGATGTATCAGGTGTACAAGTATGAAATGCGGATTTCAGGCAACAGATGGAGCACCAATGCAGTTTATGCTATAAAGATTTGACACTGCGTCATTTTGTAGTGTCATCAACAAGTGTCAGACGCGCACGAGTGATAAATTGTAAAAGTGTGTGCATAGTGTTGTGTTGTTGTGTTCAATATGTCGAAATTTATACCGAACAAAGAGCATTCGCCGACAGCATTAATTTTTTGTTTTTTTGAAGAAAACTGCTGTTGAATCATGCCGATTACTTCGAGAAGCTTATGGTGAAAATACTCTAGCGCAAGATACGTGTGAACGATGGTTTCGGGCGTTTCAAAAGTGGTGACTTCGATGTTGCAGAAAGGAATGTGGAATACCGCCAAAAAAATACCAAGATGTGGAATTGCAAGCATTATTGAACGAAGATGATTCGCAGACATAAAAATAACTCGCCGAGCAACAATCGGCTACGAGAGGTAGGGAAGATTGAAACGACCGGTAGATGGGTACCACATGAGTTGAACGACACGCAAACGGAAAATTGCAAAAACACGTGTGACATTTTGCTCGCTCGGTACAAAAGGAAGTTGTTTTTTCATCGTATATTTACAGGGAATGAAAAGTGGATTTATTTTGAGAATCTCAAGCGCAAAAAATCTTGGGTAGACCCAGGCGCACCATCAACATCGACCGCAAGTCCGAATCGCTTTGGCAGAAAGACGATGCTCTGTGTTTGGTGGGACCGGAGGGGCGTGGTCTATTGTGAGCTGTTAAAACCTGGGAAACGGTTAATACTAAACGTTACCAACAACAATTGACC
Organism: Pachyrhynchus sulphureomaculatus; assembly: GCA_019049505.1. Classification (NCBI taxonomy): domain Eukaryota; kingdom Metazoa; phylum Arthropoda; class Insecta; order Coleoptera; family Curculionidae; genus Pachyrhynchus; species Pachyrhynchus sulphureomaculatus. Next base: position 17,598 of record JAHKBH010001989.1, read on the forward strand.
GATTTGAACTGTTCGCTGCTTGAAAAAAGGCCAGAATACCGGAAGAGGCAACACAAAGTCATTTTTCTTCATGACAATGCTCCATCACATACGGCAAAACCGATTACCACTCATTTGCATCGATGGGTCACGCACTTGCTGAGCAGCCCTTTGGTTCGTACGAAGATGTGAAAAAATGGCTCGATGAATGGTTCGCAGCAAAAGGGGAAGATTTTTACTGGCGTGGTATTCACAGATTGCCCGAAAGATGGGAAAAACGTATAACAAGCCATGGAGCATACTTTGAATAAAGCACTTTTTATCATTCTTCCGAATTTAACCTGTTTTTTTAGAAAAAAAATCCGCATTTTCATACTTGTTCACCTGGTATATTAAAAAAGAAGATATAGTTTTTTAATCAAGCAGTTTAGAAGTTTCTTTTACTATAGTACACTTATATGAATTCAATAAATAAATAAATGTTATTATTTACAGTGGTAATGGCAGCCCAGGACATTGGTCATCACCTATATCGAGCCCAGTGGGTTCTGGAAGGCCTCCGTCCCTTATGGACCTTCAACAGACCCTTCCGAATGTAGTAAGAGTTGTGGTGACTCGCGATGGTGGTGGATATGGAATGAAGGTGTCTGGGGATAACCCCGTCTATGTTCAGAGTGTAAAAGATGGTAAGTTTACCCTATATATTCATAATTCAAAGTGAAACTAAAGGAAGTACTACACTGGGTGAAAAATGTCGAGAGTTTTGAAGAAAAAATAATGTTTTTTCCAAAAATCGATTTTATTCTTCAACATAGTTTCTTTCAAGAACGTTTCCCGTTCTACTTCTTAATTTGAGCCAAATTTCTTTTCCAGAAGCCACCGTTTCAAATTTGGAAAGAGGTAATAATCGCTAATTCATAGCCCAATTGGCCCATTTTCACCATCAATTTTATGAACTTGTCAGCTCGTACATTATCTTGGTGAAAGAACACCTTTTTCTCCACTAAATGCTGTATTTTTTTTCTTGGTTTTACAAGTTTGTTGATATTTTAACTTTGCGGTCGTTCTGAACAATATGGTGGATTTTTTTTGTATTTTTTGTAATGATTCCCTCATTTGGACCTCCCGAACGTCGTACATCACCGGTACTTGTACAACCGCATTTAAATTCACTAAACTATCGACATATAGTTGCTTTCGACTGACCGGATATGCCATAACACTTCTCAAGCAGTTCTAGGTTCCCCATCAAAAAGTAATGTTTAATAAATATAGAAAATTTTTTTGGTTTCATCGTTTCACAAAATTCATAAATAACGTCTCTCAAAGAGCTGTAACTGGCAAACTAATAGACAAAACGTCATGAAAAATTTTACACGAATCTTCTGAGAGTCGACTCTCACTGAAAATCATGTTTTTTGTTGTGTGCTGCCATCTCTCAGATAAATTAAAACATGTTAACTGTTATTTAAATTCTTATTAATAATAACACAGTCCCACAAAAAAAAAAGTGGGGTATACTTTTGATGCCATATATCAGATCCGTAGAATTTTTGCCCGCTGATCACGAATCTGACGTCAGAATATCGCCATCACATCTCAATTTTTTTCTAACCTCAAAAAATAGGTAAAAATTAGTAAAAATTAAGAAAAATACACTCCTAAAAAATTGATTCAAGCTTTTTCATGAATCCAAAGATGTATTAATATGTATTCGGACACGCTAAGCTAATATTCATCGGTTGGATTAAGCCATACAGTTCTGTTTTCTTTCTAACCTCAATAAATCAGACAGATATAGTGCTTCTCGAATGCAAAAACGAATTCAAATTAAAATTCAACCGATTCTTACCAAATTTGGTACACCGGGTTTTTTTGGGTTGCTGATCATGAATCTGAGGTCGGATTTGCAAAATTCAAAATGGCGGATCCAAGATGGCGGACAAAATTTTTGAAAACCAACCGATTCCTACCAAATTTGGTATACAATTGGGGAATCCTCAAACTGATACTCTTAAACCTAAACCCTGAAACCTTAGACTCCCACACCCTGTAACCTCAAAAAATAGACCTCAATAACCCTGTAACTTTAAAAATTAGACCCAATAAACTCAAAACCAGGACTTTTAAACCATATACTCTCAAATAGTAGACCCTTAAGCCCTAGAATTGCGAAGGTTAGACCCGCGCCTAACTTTCCTTTTTTTGGCTGTATCTTGTTCTTTTTTCCGCGAATGACCTATTCAAAGGCTTTCTGCCCAAAACGCTTTTGAGGACTTGTTTCTCTTTTTAGCGACCAGCAATAGTCCGCTAGCATATGGTCATCCCATCGTCCTTGATACCGATTTTCTATGATTTTCAGATCTTGATGAAAACGTTCCCCTTGCTCCTCACTGTAGTCACCAAGATTATCTGGGAAATCATCGATGTGGGAGTCCAGGAAATGTAATTTTAGATTCATTAAGCAACCTAATGTTTGAAAATTTTTTACCATTTTCTTGACTATTTCTTTGTACTTAGGACTTTTATTATTTCCCAAAAAGTTTGTTGCGACTTCTTTAAAACTAAGCCAAGCAGCTTTTTCAACTTTATTCATTTTAGTAACAAATAATGAATCTTGAAACAATTTTCTTATTTGTGGCCCGTCAAATACGCCTGCCTTAATTTTAGCTCAGAAAATTTCGGAAATTTTTTATGCAAATATTTGAAACATGGGCCGTTTGTATCTAATGCTCTCGTGAATTGCTTCATAAGTCCAAGCTTAATGTGAAGCGGGGGAATAAGAACTTTTCCTGGATCTACCAATGGTGGAAACAATACATTATTTTCACCAGGAGTGAACGATTCTCTTGTTGGCCAAATTTTTTTCTTATAATAACGTTCCCTGTCTCTGCTATTCCACAGACATTTATAACAGGGATAAAGTGTACACCCTGACTGTTGGCCAAGCAATATTGTTACAATTTTCAGATCTCCACAAATTTTCCAGTTATGATCAGCATATTTTATTTTTATCAAAAAGCTGCTTCATTTTTTTCATATTGCTCTTCCATAACTGTGGAATGAGCAATCGGAATGGGGGCGTAAACGTTGGTATTATGCAGCAAAACTGCCTTAATGCTCCGTTTAGAAGAATCAATGAACAGTCTCTATTCTTCAGGATCTTATGAGTTATTTTGAAATTCATCCATTAGACCTTTTACATCGGTACAATATGAAAGTGACAATTCCTCGTCCATTGTGAAATATTTTCGAAAGTTTTCATCTCTGTTTCTATAATAAGAAATCGTAGCTTCTGGCTTAAGTAAATGTATTTTCTTTAAAAGGAAGCAAGATGCTCTGAACCATCTTTGGATAAGCCTAAATCTCTGACTAGATCATTAAGTTCTGACTGTGATACGAGTATTGGTTCTGGTTTACGGTTGTATGGTAGAAATTCTTTATCTGTGTCACTAGTATATGATAGATTGTCACTAGAACATTCATTAGTAACAGTGTTTGAATCTTTTTCGACAGTCTCAATGTTTTCGGCATGAACTGATAAGGTGAAATCATTTGTTTCCCGAAACATCAGCCATCAAGTGGTTCAGGAGGCGGAATTAGTTTAGTTGGTCTTGTTACTGTCGAAAGATCGTTATAAGTAATAGTGCTTTTATTTTTTCGGTTATGCCTAGATACAACATTTCATACAAAAGTAGCAATCATTTTCACTGTATGGTCTATTCCATATTGCTGGTCTGGAATATTTAATCGCCTTCTTATTGATGTACAACATTATTTTGCAAGAACTGCAAATGATGTGGGGAACCCAATCTGTATCCTGGTGCTGTATTTCAATGTTAAAACAATCCTTATATAAGGTTTTAATCTTATCCGTTATCGGTAACCCCATTTTACTCAATACGTGTTGACAGTAAATATAACAAAATGAATCACTGTTTTTATCGCACTTATGAAAAGTCCTTGTACCGTCAGACCGTTTTCTTGTAGCATTATACTCTACATGAGCCAAGTCATCCACACATGAAGAGCTACGGTCGCTGGATGACGACGGCTGCGGGCCCGCTTTCCCACCCTGACCAACCGCCGATACTGGGTTTCCGAGTCCCTGCATCGTAATTCTCTTTCTTCTACCTGCCCATGACAGCATCTAAGCCGTTTTCCAGGGACTCTGCCGGCTAGTGGAGTAACACCGTTGCCCACCGTCACCACGTGGAGGTGCCCTGGATGCAGGTAGAAGACTAAAAATCGACCGATGAATTTTCTCGGCGTTCAAAAATGGCGCGAAAACATCTGCCATCTTGAATTTTGCAAATCCAACCTCAGATTCGTGATCAGCGACCCAAAAAAATCCCCGTGTACCAAATTTGGTAAGGATCGGTTGAATTTTAATTTGAATTCGTTTTTGCATTCGAGAAGCACTATATCTGTCTGATTTATTGAGGTTAGAAAGAAAACAGAACTGTATGGCTCAATCCAACCGATGAATATTAGCTTAGCGTGTCCGAATACATATTAATACATCTTTGGATTCATGAAAAAAAGCTTGAATCAATTTTTTAGGAGTATATTTTTCTTAATTTTTACTAATTTTTACCTATTTTTTTGAGGTTAGAAAAAAATTGAGATGTGATGGCGATATTCCGACGTCAGATTCGTGATCAGCGGGCAAAGATTACTACGGATCTGATATATCGCATCAAAAGTATACCCCACTTTTTTTTTTGTGGGGCTGTGTAATTATTAATAATCTCATTGAAAAAGGGTTGAATAAAATATTTTATATATTTTTTTCTTTTAGGAGGTCCCGCCGAAAAGGCTGGACTCCATGCAGGTGATAAAATTATTCAAGTTAATGGCACAAATGTTATGCATTCTACGCACACAGATGTGGTGGCTTAATAAAAGGTAAATAAACTTGCTATTTGTTGTTAACACTTTATAAAAGAAAAAATATTTGTGGGTGTAATCTTTATTAATAATATTTTAGCTTCAGTTCAAGTGGTCCTAACAGTTCAACAGAGATCTCCTACTCTTCGATCACCTGGATCCAGGCCAGCAACTATTCCGTCTTCTACTAGAATAACCGGACCTCAACCTGTGGATGTAAGTAACAAATATGTTAGAACGTAACATAATGTCTCATTAGTTCATGTGTTTTATTATACAGTATCACATGTTAACTTTATGTTTAGGCCCAAACGTATTTTTTGGCTTATTGGCATTCTGAGAAATGAATGATTTTGGTCCAAATTGGTGTAAAAAAAAATAGTTATTGACCAAAGCATTAAATAATATTTTAGAAATAATTAAAAATGATACTAAAAGTAATATAGCGAAAAAAACTGGTCAAGTGCAAGATGAACTTGCCCAATTAGTGTTCCGTACCGTTATTGCTTTCAAAATTAAGTAGAATCCTTACCTAGGCTAAGTTAATTAGGTTCTGACATCTTAAGATCCAATATGTATTTTCACGTTTTTTCTTAGTCAATAATGTATAATAGTTGTAGCATCTTGGCTACCTAAGCCAATAAATTAATCTAAGTCAATCTAGAATCTAATAGTAAAATTATGAAACAAATATGTATATGTATATCAAGGATTTTCTACAGCTGACGCTGTCTTCCTTCTCTCAGCCTTTGATTCCATCCGTTTCTATCTTTCCAGTCTCCATCTGTTAGACCCCTGTCCTCCATATCCTCGTCCACATCGTCTCTCCACGATCGTCTGGATCTTCCTATTTTTCTTCTCCCTGTAGGGCTCCACTCTGTTATTTTCTTTATCCACCTATTATCTTCGGTCCGTTTTATGTGTCCTTGCCATTTTTAAATCGTTTTTCTTCAATGATGTTTATTGCGTTTCTCTTTAATGTTCATTCGGCTTCTTATTTCTTCATTTGATATTCTCTCCATACGTGTCACTTTAACAGCATCTTCTCCAACACTCGATCCATCTCTACCGCGTTAATTTTAGATTTATTTCTTTTGTTGTTCGTCCATGTTTCTGACCCGTATGTCATTATGTTTTGTATTATTGATTTGTATAATGTGTTTGTCCCACAGGATCGAATTTAATTGTCTTATGCATGTCCGCGTTTGTCCTAATCTAGCTTTAATCTCTTCTTCTGATGTTGCGTTTTTTGAAATGATGGTTGCTAAATATTTAAATCTATCGGTTTCTTTGATTGTTGTTTCATTATCGACTTCTAGATTTAACACATTTCCCTCCTTTGTTGTTAGATATTCCGTTTTGTCAAAGTTTATTGCTAATCCTGCTTTAGTGTATTCTTCTTTCAGTTTTCTTACCATATAACTGAGGTCTTCCTCATCTTGTGCTATGATTACTTGGTCGTCTGCGAGTATATAAGTAATCTTTTCGTATTGGGACTACATTTTTGCTTCCATTTTTTTAAAGTTTGTTCGAGGTATATTTTGAATAGTGTTGAGGATGTAGAGCATCCTTGTAGTAGGCCTTTTTGATGTTTGGAGTCTCTTCCCTATTTTATGTC
>JAHKBH010001990.1:0-20494 GCA_019049505.1 Pachyrhynchus sulphureomaculatus
ATACATTAGTGAAACAAACACTACATAGCTAGTTTCCGGGTATAAGACTTGTAGAAATTCATATAACTTAGTCAAAGTGTAGAAGATGACCTGTTACAAGCAAATTAACATATTGAATAAAAAATGGCATTTTTCATCTACAATAATAATAAAAAAACCCTTCACGGTGTACCTGAAACAGGTTTTAACGACTTCGGCGATCACTTGAAATTTGCCGACGGTAATCGATTAGTGTAGTAATACACAGCATGGGCGTACAATTTTAAAATTTTTTGACGAGCCATTTTGAAAAAAGTGCATTTTAAAAATTAAAAATGGAAAACTTCGAAATAAACAATGTTCTACATTATATTATGTGATATTATTGCAACTGTCTATAATAGTATAGGTGAAAATCATTAATTTGAGACGTGGTAGAAGTCTTGTTGGTGCTCTGGAACCAAAATTCTGGTAATTTTAAGATTTTTCAAAATGTCAGCTCAAAAATCTGTGAAACATATTTTACTTACTTTTCCGTATTTTTTAAAATTTTCGTAACTTTAGTTCTAGATCATCAGATCATCTAGAAATTTCTTTAAAAAATAATATTGAAGGGTTTAACGTCTACTCTTATAATCTAATATGAACATGTTTTCTCATAGAGGTATAATTTTGCTAATTATGTCAATATAATAGTATGATTTATCTTTAGTACAAGATTTAATGGCTTCCTTCTTTTTTGAGATAGAGAAATAGCTACTTCAGAGGTTTTTTTGCCAACAAATTTTTCTTTTTTAATGTATTTTAATAAATCACATACTAAATGTTCTTTGTCTTTTGGAAGCAGAGTATCACATATTTTTTTAAATTTCCGAAATTACCTGAGCGGCAGAAAAAATGAGGCTTTCCCCATGTGAATTCCATAGTACACACCCTGCAACTATTTCTTCTGTTTCCACTTTAGATTCACTATTTAAAAAATTCATATGTCCTGGTTTTCGCGCTAAATCACACAAACTGCATTCACATAATTTTTCTTCTTCAGGCCTCGTATTTTTACGCAATGCTTTGAACGTTGAAAAATCAGATAACTTAATGGATTTAATTGTTTCATTTCTTCGAACAGCCTCATAAACTAAGATTTTACAAGAAGTGCAAATTACTGTGGAAGACGTTTAGCGTCCGAGTCGAAATTTATGACTTTTAAAATATCATCTTTTAAAGATCCAGCAATTTTATTCATCGAATCTCTTTTTTTTTCAAACATAATACCTAAACATAATTTTTCTTGATTTTCTGCATGAGTAAGGGCACCATCTTTTCGTTTTTTAAGGGTGAACACCACTGTAAAATTTTCAAAAAATCGTTTTATTTCCCTTGGCTTAAATGATTCTTTATGTTGTCTAGAAGGTGGGTGCAGGCATCGCAGAGTAAAGGTATATACAAAAATTTTTACGTTAAATTATAAAACTTTTTTTTGTTAACAATTTAGTGCAAAATTTTTCGTCATTTTTTTTGTTTTGTTCTTTTGCCTGTCAAATTAACAAAAATCAATATTTTTTCATTTCTCTACGTCATTCCCTAGATTTTCACTCATTAAATAGGAATATTTTTGTTTTTTCATTCTAGGTTCATCCCTTTGCGAGAAATCTTTCCGGTAGTGTAAAAAAGGGGTTTTTGTTCACGGATGGCTACAGACGCCATTTTGTTTTAAAAAATCCAAAAAAAATCATGTATATTCTTTGATATTTTTATAATAAAAATTTTTTAATCGCAAGTCGATATCTTATATAGTTTTTCGTAAAAAAATTTTAAAATTCATCTTTTTTTGACCTCTATAAAGTGATGTCCACCCAACATTTTGTGAATTAAATAATAATATACTAAAGCAAAGAAATTGACAACTATTATGTTATTTTCTACAACTTTATACCTAACCAACTTAAATTCAACTAATAACATTATTAACCTTACTCAAACTAAAATCTATCATATATCTATCACATGCACATTTATACAATGTCGAGAAAATTTGATTTTTCGCCTGGAATTTTAAAAAATCCTAAAATTACCATAATTTTGGCTCCAGAGCACCAACAGACTTCTACCACGTCTTAAATTAATGGTTTACACGTATACTATTAGAGACAGTTACAATAATATCACACAAATATGATGTAAATATTTTTAAAATAAATTCAATGAGCATTATTAATGTAGAAAATTATGTTTATTTCGAAATTTTCCATTTTTAATTTTTAAATGTATTTTTTTCAAAACGACTCTATAAAAAAATTTAAAATCGTTCACACACGCACTGTATTACTACACTAATCGATTACCGTCGGAAAATTTGAAGTCGAAAGTCATTAAAATCTGTTTCAGGCACACCGTGCTTGCCTTAAAAGGTGCCCAAAATTCTAACTTTTTTTGTGCCATTTTCTTACATCTTCCCATTTTGGACACCTTGTACAGTGCAATTCTAAAATATTTTCACTGGAAGTTTTTTTTGTCATTAAATATTGTAATTTTCTTTGTAACACACAGTTATTTGTTATTTTTTTCGATAATTTAATACGGAGCTATGATTTATACGAGTCTTAATGTCCAGCACCGAAGCACTATTTATAGGTACTTGTTACCTTCTTAAGTTTTTTTGTCTCTAAAAAGGCTACGTTTCAGTCGAATTAGACCATCAGAAAGGCCTTAATGGCAAAGTAAAAAATATATTTGGACTTAAAAAAATAAAATAAACTTAACACTATCTATTTCTTAAGGTTTAAAAAAGTAGAAAAAAATGTACTTGGTTACTAATTGTAAGTAGAGAATAACAAATTTGTTGATATTGAAAGTATCCTTCTTTTATATTACTACTCTAAACCGATTTACTGTAAATTATTTTTACAAAAACATAAGAAATTATACAAGAAAAATACGGTCTGGTGTAGTTACTGATTTAACATTTAATTTTTCGTAAATTTCGTGGTTATTATAAATAGTTCACAAAATTCAAGGAAATAGCGGTCCAAAGGACTTTAATTATTAATATAAGATCAAAAAATTGTTATTAAATTTTTATCGTTGTTGATCCCCTTCGTTATTAGGATTTAATATTTATAGTAATTTTTGTATCTTCTCAAAAATTAAGTCTAGGATAATAGCCCAGTCGCGGAGAATTTTCAGATGACAATAATTTCGAGGCCAGAGATTTTTGTCGTAATGGGTAGTATTTTTAGAGTAAAATAGCAAAAAATTGTTCTGCACACTCTATAGTCCGGAAAATATCAGAAAATCACCAAAAAATTCGAAAAAAATGTTTTTTTTTATAAATATCTTTTAAGGGGTTCAAAATTTCGAATATATATATATAGGTGTATGCATAAGTTTTTTTGCCGGTTTTTGTGGTAAAAAAAAACACGTAATTTTCAAGGGAAATTCATTTTTTATTTATTTAAAATATTGGCCATTGGCTTCTACACACTTCGCCCATCTTTCAGGTAAATTATGAATACCATGCCAGAAAAACTGCTCGTCTTTTGCGGCAACCCATTCGTCGAACCATTTTACAATTTCCTGCTGCTGAAGTGCTGCTCTGCAAGCGCGTGCCCCATTGATGCGAAGAGGTGATAGTGAGATGGCGCCAGGTCGGGAGAGTACGGCGGGTGCGGAAGGATGTCCCATCCAAGCGATTTCAAGGTGTCTTTCACTGGTTTTGCTGTGTGAGACGGCGCATTGTCATGTAACAAAATCACTTTGCCATGTCTTCTGGCCTATTCCGGTCGTCTTTCGATCAATGCGTGATTTAAATTAATCTTTTCTTGGCGATAGTGTTGTGCATTAACGGATCGCCGGGCTTTAAGAGTTCATAATACACAATAGCGCTCTGGTCCCACCAGACACAAAGCATGGTCTTCTTGCCGAAGCGATTTGGCCTTGGTATTGAAGGACCGGCTTCGCCAGCTGACAGCCACGATTTTCTCCGCTTTGGGTTTTCAAAATAAATCCATTTTTCGTCACCCGTCACAATTCGGTGCTGAAATGATTTTCTTTCGTGGCGTTGAAGCAGCATTTCACAAGTGACTTTACGATTTTCCATTTGCCGTTCATTCTAATCGTGTGGGACCCATTTACCGAGGTTATTGATCTTCCACATTGTTCGTAAACGTCTGCCGATTGTTTCTTGTGACATATTTAATGCTTTTGCTAATTGCTGTTGTGTTTGAGTTGGGTCATCATCCAGTAACGCCTGCAATTCCTCGTCTTCGTACTTTTTGTAGTCAACCAGAGCGCGCACTGTTTTTCACATTGAAATCACCACGTTTAAATTGTCGAAACCATGTCTTACATGTTCTAATCGATGGAGCGTGTTCATTATATGTTTCTACCAGCAAACGATGATTTTCCGCAGCAGGAACAAAAGTCGACATGATCACTGAACGATACAATACAGACGCTAATGTTTGGCGGACTCAATTTGTGTATGTTGGTTAGGTTAATGTCAAACGAACAAACTGACGTATCTATCAGATTCATACACTGCGTACTGTTCCCTGGTGCCATCTCTTAGTGAAACCGGCAAAAACTTATGCATACACCTGGATATATATATATATATATATATATATATATATATATATATATATATATATATATATATATATGTTATGTATATATATATATATATATATATATATATATACATAACATATATATATATATATAATATATATATATATATATATATATATATATATATATATATATATATATATATATATATATATATATATATACATATACATATACATATTCATATTCATATTCATATTCATATTCATATACATATACATATACATATACATATACATATACATATACATATACATATACATATACATATACATATACATATACATATACATATACATATACATATACATATACATATACACTACGTTGGGAATGTGGAATCTTTGGCACAATGATACTACTCAGTATATATCACCACTACATCAAACACTTAGCTTCATTAGGAGCTCCTGATGAAGCTAAGATGGTTAGCGAAACGCGCGTCGAGCGCAAAAAATAAAGTGTTTGGTGTAGTGGTGATATATACTGAGTAATATACATATACATATACATATACATATAGATTATATATATATATATATATATATATATATATATATATATATATATATATATATAAACAAAGTTGTAAAACAAGAAATTCTCTACAAAACAGGTCTCTATAAAAATTTTACGAGATATTTTGAATATAAACGAAACATTCTAAAACTGCTCGCGAGAAACAGAAAATATGAAATATCTCCACGTGGCTCGACAAACATGCCTGTCACTCACTTTATAAGCTACGTATCGAAATAATTCAGGAACCACCTTAAAGAAGAGATCCGTATTTTCACATTCACAAAAAAATTCATTGTAAATGCAGGTTCTTTGCAAGTTTTCCACGAATTCGATTCACATAGTTTTATGATTTATTACCACTGCTACATTTAACAATGGAAATTGAAACTAAGGGATATGTTTCTTTGAACTGTATCTAATTAATATACAAGATAATTAGCCAATTTTATTTGTGGAAGAAATGGTGGGACTGAAACATAATTCATTTTTTAAGACTTTCTGTTTCGCGCTACCTTGATCAGGGAAAAACAACGCGAATAATATACTTCATTCAATGATAGATATTAATGATAGATGCTTTCTAGACTATCAAAAAGCGTTTGATAAATTGCAGCACATCCAACTGATAGAAGAATTAAAGAACGTCCAATTTGACCAGAAAGACACGGAAATAATAAAATACATCTCTTGGAATCAGACTGCTATAGTACAGGTAAATGAAATAGTAACAGATGAAATACCTATTCAGCAAGGAGTCAGGCAAGGCTGCGTAGTGTCACCTGTATTGTTTAACTTATATTCCCAAGTCATATATAAGAAAACATTATACAGGATAGGGGGTGAAGTGATAAACACCATTCGCTTTGCCGTTGATACCTTGATCTTAGCAGAAATATTAGAGGACCTGCAAGCATTGGTTGACAACATGAATAGAGAAAATGTCGAAATGGGTCTGACGACAAACACGGAAAAAAACAAAATTTATGTCGTTTCTAAATACCAAACCAACAAATACCAATTATTCCTCGAAGGAAACAAATAGAACGCGTAGAAAAGTACAAATATTTAGGCACCTATATCACATCCGACATTGACCAAGACACACACAATTTAAAATTCCGGACAATGTTCTGCAACAGAAACTTATCTCTCGCTCTAAGATTACGTATCCTGGAATGCTACGTGTGGTCCTAACTTTTGTTTGGAGTCGAGACATGGACTTTGAAGGAATATACTACTCAGAAGCTAGAAGCATTTGAAATGTGGCTCTAGCAAAGAATATTAAAAATCCATGGACAGCCAGGATCACGAATGAAGAAGTTCTACGAAGGACAGGACAATCATAAAAGTACAAAAAGTATCCTATTTAGGTCATGTACTCAGAAACGGCAAATATTCACTATTGCAGACTATTATGTAGGGAAGAGTTGACGGTAGAAAAGGTGTTGGAAGAAAGAAAAAGTCTTGCCTGAGTAACATTAGAGAATGGACCGGCAGCATGTTACGAGGGACAGAGAAACATTTCGAGAAGTGGGAGCCAACCACCATTAAGAGATGGCATGAGAAGAGGATTCAATGATTAAGTAGTGATTGTAATGCTTGAAACTTGATTTTTTTTTAATTTTCCTTATCGACAATTACTCTAAAAATCCTACCCAGTACAACAATATTATTGTTGTACTGGGTAGTATTTTTTACTACCCAGTACAACAAACAACAAAGTATTACTTTTATTTTGCTCTATCGACTGAACTATAAACCAGGCCCTTATTTTAAGGTGTAGAGATCACTCATAAGAATTATCTCTGTAAAAACAGGTTAAATTAGCTTGATTCTCGATATATCGGAGACTGTGGCGCGATGAAACGTGGTGCCAGTTCAAGGATTTTATATAATGACGCGGAGGATACTCCTTAAGTTGTCTGTTAAGAGAAAAAAGGCAGGACTTAAATCTCCTCATCGAGATTCTGATGAAATAATGTAGGCATTTAACATGGTTAGGTGTAAAGACAACTCAACTTACCAGGGCAAGTATGGAGGGTGAAGAAACTAGTTACAATTTCGTTTGTCTAGCTGGCACTTACAGAGAGGTTAAAAGGGACCAAGTGATTATTTACGGGATGAGCATAGAGGATCTTTCTGGTCGTTTGGTCAGATTTAAATAAATAAGTTGTTAAGTCATTCAAAGGTTATTTTCTTGAATTTTGAAACTATTTAAAAACCACGAAATCAATCAAAAAGTAAAATGGTAGCTGTTTTTTTTATAATATTTTTTTCTTATATATATAAACAGTTTACCCTAAACCGGTTTAAGTCATTACATAACCGCAGACATTTGAAATCAAAATGAAAATCCGTTATCCAGGTTAATGGATCTAAAAATTTTGTCATGAAATTTTATCATGTTATTAAGAAATTATAGGAAGTAAAAAAATTGTACCATAGGTCTGTAAACTCATTTGTTCTTTAGTTATTGAAAAGAAAAATAGGTTTTAACAATTAGGTTTTAACACTTTTTATTAGTTTTAAAACTGCTGCTGCAAAAAAAATGGTATAGTGAATGTGAAAACGCTTGCAGTTCTAAAATGACTTGATCGACCTTGCTAAGCATTTAAACTTTGGAAATCTGCTCTTCTCTGCAGTTAAAGCATCTTTTTTTGAGTAAAAACATTCGAGGTATTACACAAATTGGAAAGGAAAGTAACTAAAAGTTTACCGCGTCATTCAGTTGATTAACAACATATATAATGTTGAGTATAGGTCAGTAACTCGGGAAACTGGAAGGAATCTCAGACTTATCATTGCTGCCACTACTTGACTGAGCTTTTAATTTTATTGTTAATACAAAATTTGATATATACTACATGGAGTGAAAAGTTCCGAGACTTTTTGGTAGATGACAGCACGAACAAAAAAAACCATATGATTTTCAGTTAGTATGAACTCTCAGAAGAGTGGTGTAAAATTTTCATATTTTATCTATTAGGTTGCGAGTCATACCTGTTTGAGTACGCGACTTTTGATTTTTGTAAAACGATGGAAAAAAAGAGTTTTATATATTGATCAAACATCGCGTTTTGATCGGAAAAAAATACACTCAGAAACCAAAAATGGCTTGAGAAGTGTTATAGCACATCTGCGCCGTCGAAAGCACGAAAGTCCAAATAAGGCAGTCACTCCAAAAAACACAAAAAATCCATCATATTGTTCTGAAGTGTTATAGCACAACTGTTTCGTCGAAATCAACTATATGTGGATGGTTTAGTAAACTTAAATAAGGTCGTACAAGCACTTGTTACGCACCACGTTCCGGACGGCTAAATGAGGTAGTCATTCCAAAGAACACAAAAAAAAACTACCATATTATTCTGAATCACCGCAAAGTGAAAGTGAGAAAGATAGCTGTCATCGTGAAGATATCAACAGAACTATGTATGTCTTCTATGGATAATTGCACATGAAAAAGCTGTGTGCACGATAGACGCGCACTCTCACAACTGGTCAAAAACAGCAACCTGTCGAAGATTCAGAACACTTTTTAGCATTGTAACATAATCAAAAGGAGTTTTTGCGTAGATTCGTAACAACGGACGAAACATGGATCCACCACTACAAGCCTAAGTCCAACAGCTGAAACCGCATGAAACTCGACCGAAGCGTCCAAAAATACAAACACCAGCTGGACAGGTTTTGGTAAGTATTTTTTTTGAGATGCGCATAGAATAATACTGGTCGACTATCTTGAGAAAGGGCGAACAATTACCAGAAACTATTACTTTGAAGAAAAAAGACCGCATTTAGCGAAGAAAAAAATGATGTTTCACCAAGATAATGCGCCAGCTCACAACTCCACTAAATCTATGGTGAAATTGAACCAATGAATTGCTTCGTCATCCGCCGTATTCACCAGATCTGGCCCTCAGTGATTATTACATCTTACCAAATTTTGAAAAGGTGGCTCCAAGGAAATTAAAAAAATTTGGCTCAAATGAGAAAGTCAAATGGAAAAGTGAGGCTTATTTTAGAGTTTAACAGATCGTACTATATCGAAGGTATCCAAATGTCGAAAGATCGCTGAAATAAATGTATCGTTCTTGAAGAAAACTATTTTAAAGAATAAATTCGGTTTTTGGGCAAAAAAAAACATTGTTTTTTTCATCAAAAGTATGGCGAACTTTCATCCCATGTGTATCATATTAATGACAAATAGTTCAAAATTATGGTCCAGTTTTATCTACTTATTTTTTGCTGATCACCTGACACAGTACACAACGAATTGTTACTAAACTTCTGGCAATATCATTAAAAACACTGCGCTTTTTGAAACTAAATACTTTTCTTTCTTCTTCTCTTTTTCTCGCTTTACAAACTCTCTTTTGGTGTATTGTAATATACCTCGGCAAGAACCACTGGCAGCAAAATACTTTATAACATTACCTAGTCCGATACTCTCCTGCCGTAAATGGATGTATAACATTAATAATGCTTAAAAAATATTATTTTTTAAAATGTATTGGAAATTTTTCAATATACAGTCTGTCAAGTAAGAACGTGTCCGCGATAATTCATTTTAGTAGATGCGATTCTGGCGATTCCACAAAAAATCGGTAGAGGAAAACCTTTGGCTGCGACGCATTTAGTAAAAGTATCAGTCGATTCCGATACTTTTGTCGAAATCACGTAAAATTCAAAGTTGTTTGCGCGTCGGTTCGAGGCAGTCTTTCTTTGTTTCCATTCAAAGGGGCCTAAAATGACACATTCCGCCGTTGCTAAATATTTCAAAAGTCGGTATCGTTTATATGAAGAAGAAGGTAAATCATTTTAACGAGACAAAAAATGTCGACGACTTGTCAAAACGTGACTCAGTAGGCAAAGTCACTCCGAAGGTCGAAAAACGAATCGTGTCTTTGTTTTCACGGGGACCCGAAATTGACGCTGTGTCAAGAAGCGGCAAAATTAAGAAAATCAGGTTTGAATGTGTCCTATGAGACCATTCGACATTCTCGTGCTCATGATGTCAAATTCCGAACCACGTTGAAGAAACTTTTGCTGGGCAAAAAAACCACGTCACGAAGCAGCAAGCTTGGGCCCACGACAAGATACTAGAGTGGGCCCTCACAATCGCCGGACGCCAACTCTATTGAAAATGTTTGGTTTCTTGTAAAGAGAAAGCTCAGAGGAAAGACTGAGGACTGTGACTCAATTGTCTAGCGAAATTCGAAAAATTTGGAGATCATTGCCGCGAGAGTATGCAGAAAATCTCGCCGACAGCATGCCTCGAAGATGCCAGGCGGTTATTGATGCAGGAAGCGATTGGACAACTTACTAAGGTAATTGTGCCGTTGTTAGCATACCAAAGAATACATCGAGGGCAAAAATTGTTCTCAAAACACATTGTTTCAAAACTATGACGGTCACGTTTTTACTTCACAGACTGCAGGAATGGGGTTACTTCAGCTTAGTTACTTACGTGGGGTTATTAACTAAACTCTCTTTTACTTTTCTTCACACTCTGTATGCTATTCTAAAAGTTTTTTACTGAGGGATTAGGACGTCACCTAGATAGATTTAATGCAAACCCGCTTTAAAATTTAGGAAAACTTGTTAAAACAGTTTTAAAATTACAACAATTTAAAAAAAACGACACTACACCATTTTTTTTTTGACGGCGGTTTTTAAATATGGAATAATAATTTCAAACTCACAAACCTTATGAATACTTCCAAAACTTAAAAAACATATATGGCAGTAGTAACTTAAAGTTGCAGGATTGCAAGAACTTTGGTCTAATTGAACTAAAGTGGCAATATATTAAAGGTGGTTTCGCCACATTTTGGTAACCCCTTTTGGTTTGGCTACAACTGACGAGTCCATAAGGTGGTTCAAAACTATCTAGGAGATAATTAACATTTTGTTCTCTATGAACCGTAAAGATGTACGTCGTTATTTAAAAAACCATTAGATCACCTTCCAGAAGTTACCAAACTGAGCCAGAACCACACCAGGTCCTTTTTCTTCACGAGGTACTACACTCGGAGTCGGACGCCCCTCACTCATAACCTCACTTTTTTCCAATTATTTGTTTTTTTTAGACGAAACTAAATTCAGTGCTTAGCTCACTTTCCCAGGGTCATGCTCCGTCTGTCGTGGCTTTATGTCTACCGCCCCACATACCGCACCTTATGCCGCAGGTGTGACACAGTTTCAGAGGTGGGTACAACCATATTACATTGGTACTATGATGGAGAGACACGTGAGACCGATCCCACCGGCGGGCGCAAATATCTGGGGATTCATCTTCACCTTGGCATCTGTAAAAATATATTAGTATTCTCTTAAGCAAAACATTTTATAAACTAAATTACTAAGGTCTTTAGAGATGGATTGAGATTATAGTAATTCAGAGGTATTATGTAGTAAAATAATATATTATATATATTTAATATATATATATATATATATATATATATTATATATATATATATATATATATATATATATAGCTTTGGCCAAAAGCATTAGGCATCCCTAATAAACACGTGAAACTCATTAAAATATTTAAAAAAAAGACTAACGGTTTGAACAATACTATAGGCGGCGCTGTCAAAAGCTAACTTAAACAATAGACAATCTCTTTTATAGGTCCATAAAACACCAGGCCCACAAAATTGCGATAATGAGGTTTTTTGAAAAATATTTTTAATGTTTTATCAGTCTCTTTTTACTACTTGTAGTGTCAAGAAGCTTCCGTGCGTGTTTTATTTGTGAACTTGATATTCTTATATTTGAGAAATGCCTAAGAAAAGTGAGCTTGGTATCAAAAAACTAATTAAAATTCAACCCTACATGAACAAGGCAAGTTCCAAGTAGAAATAGCCAAGTTAGTGAAATGTTTCTCGGTGCGCAGTGCAATGTGCTATTAAAAGGTTTGTGGAGACTGGCTCCCGTGCCAACAAAATGAGAACTGGCAGGAAACGTAAGACTAATGAGTGACAGGACAGAAAACTCATCCCCCCCGCGAGTCTATTAAAAATCACACAAAAAAAAACATTATCTGAGCTCGCTGTGACTCTGTCGGAAGAGATTGGGATGCCGATTAGTTCTTGAACGGCAAGAAAAGGACTGACAGAAGCTGGATTAAGAGGGTGCAAAGCTAGAAAGAAGCCTTAGCTTTCAGAGACCAATAGGAGGAAGAAACGCTTAGAGTGGGCTCTGAACCATCAACATTTTAGCGAAGAGGATTGGTCTAATGTTGTATGGTCCGACGAATCCAACTTTGAAGTAAGTTTTTATATAATTGATTTTAACAAATAACTACATACAATTTACTCCCCCTTAATTTAATCCGTTTTTTAGTCAAAATAATAACTAATTTTTTAATTGAGTATTTTTTCTATTCTTACAGCTATTCGGAACGTTAGGTGTGACATTCGTGAGACGGCGTGTCGGCGAGGAATACCATCCAGATTGCGTGGTACCTACTGTAAAACACGGAGGAGACAGCATTATGATCTGAGGCTGCATGGCTGCTAAAGGTGTCGGCGAAATGTTCGTTTGTGAAGGCCGCATCAACAGCCAAAAGTACATAAATGTACTAGAAAACTGTACTGATGCCTACGCTAGCGCGCAATTTTTGGCGACACTAATTTAGACGACATCAAATTCCAGCAAGATAATGCACTTTGTCATAAATCAGAGGCTACGATGAGCTGGTTTAGAGACAATCACATTGTCATGTTGGATTGGCCGGCGCAGTCTCCAGATCTAAACCCTATCGAGCATCTTTAGGTTATTCTGAAGCGCAAGATACGGGAGCATAGCATAACATCAAAAGCAGCGCTAAAAAAGCGCTTTGATGGATGAGCGGGATGCCATAAGTACAACTGAATGTACTAGGCTTGTACGCAGCATGCCCCAAAGAATTGCTGCTGTAATTTTAAAGCTAAGGGCAGGCACACCAAAAATATTAATTTATTTTCATAATTTTACCTCAATATACGATTTTTACCAGAAATGAAGTAAATTACTTTTGGCCAAGGCTATTATTATATATATATATATATATATATATATATATATATATATATATATATATATATATATATCGATATGTATGTATGTATTATCTCTTCAGGTGTACTAACCTGCCATGGATTCCGTTGGAAATCACCCTCACTGTCGGCAGCGCAATGGTACATGGAACAATTAACAACCGAGGAAGGCCAGGATATCCAATGAACGATCGACTTTACAGTGTCGGGGAGCATATTTACAGGAACCTCTTTTGTTTTGGTCGCGCGTGAAAAGGCTTTGTAACAATAAGATGATAAGTTTAAAAAATTATTTAATTTAATAACTCTTTGTTTTGAACTATATTTGCTTAACACTTTTCCAAATTATTTTAAATATGTGATGGGTGGAGTAAAAATCAATTATTTTAAAGTTATGTTGAGTTTTATGTTATTTGAAACTGGTCATTCGTCATATGGCCACATTTTAACATTTTCAACCCGCGAGAATTTTATACTATTTGCAGATAACATAACATGATCTACTTATATTGAAGAAACTGCAAATAATAGTAAATACTGATCTTTAAATAATCCAAAATTGGTTTTACTTAAACAAATTGTCCTTCAAGCAAAAAACCAAAGTATATGAACATAAAATATAGAGTAGGTTAGAAAATTGTAGTTCAACTAAAAGACCATCGTATTTAGGTCAGTTCAGGTTAAGCGAACGAGTAATTCTTAGGGGGGAAGCGACAATCCAGAAAAACCTAAAGAGAAACCTCTTATACTTTATCACTTGCACAGACACAACTGCCTAGCCTATTTGCCATCAACCATGTTCTATCTTTGCATTTTTAAAAGTTTTTGTTTTGTTTATCAGGTGTACAAGTATGAAATGCGGATTTCAGACAACAGATGGTGCACCAATGCCCAGTTTGTGCTATAAAGATTTGACACTGCGCCATTTTGTTGTGTCATCAACAAGTGTCAGACGCGTACGAGTGATAAACTGGAAAAGTGTGTGCATAGTGTTGTGTTGTTGTGTTCAATATGTCGAAATTTATACCGAACAAAGAGCATTCGCGGACAGCATTAATTTTTTGTTTTCATTTGAAGAAAACTGCTGTTGAATCATACTGATTACTTCGAGAAGCTTATAGTGAACAATGCTCCATAGGCAAGATAGTGTGAACGATGGTTTCGGCGTTTCAAAAGTAGTGACTTCGAGTTGCAGACAAGGAACATGGAAACCGGTAAAAAAATACGAAGATGTGAATTGCAAGCATTGTTGGAAGAAGATGATTGGCAAACACAAAAAAACTCGCCGAGCAATTGGGCGTTAGTCAACAAGCTGTTTCCAATCGGCTACGCGAGATGGAAAAGATTCAGCTCGACCGGTAGATGTGGCCCCCTCCTCCCCTCCCCCCCCCCCCCCCCACATGAGTTGAACGACAGGCAAATGGAAAAGCGCCAAAAACACGTGTTACATTTTGCTCGCTCGGTACAAAAGGAAGTCGTTTTTGCATGTATAGTTACAGGGGATGAAAAGTGGATTTATTTTGATAATCCCAAGAGCAAAAAAATCATGGGTAGACCCAGGCGCACATCCACATCGACCGCAAGACCGAATCGCTTTGGCAGAAAGACGATGCTCTGTGTTTGGTGCGGGACCAGAAGGGCGTGGTCTATTATGAGCTGTTTTTTTAAAACCTGGGGAAACGGCTTAATACTAAACGTTTATCAACAAAAATTGACCGATTTTAAACCATTCGCTGCTTGAAAAAAGGCTAGAGTACCAAAAGAGTCAACACGAAGTCATTTTTCTTCATGACAATGCTCCATCGCATACGGCCAAAACCAGTTCGCGACACGTTGGAAGCATCAGCTGGGAAGTTCTACTCCATGCGGCTTATTCACAAGACTTGGCTTCTTCCGATTACACTTGTTAGCATCGATGGGTCACGCACTTGCTGAGCAGAGCTTTGGTTCGTACGAAGATGTGAAAAAATGGCTCGATGAATGGTTCGCAGCAAAAGGGGAAGATTTTTACTGGCGTGGTATTCACAAAATTGCCCGAAAGATGGGAAAAAAAAAAATGTATAACAAGCGATGGAGCATATACTTTGAAATAAAGCACTTTTTACCATTCTTCTGAATTTTTTTAACATGTTTTTTTTAGAAAAAAAAAATCCGCATTTCATACTTGTACCCCTGGTATATGGTACCAAAAGAAATTGAGCTACCAGGCGAAGAGAAGCATTTGATATTCCACTTTGCCAGATTACTCCCCTACACAACATATCTCACAAAGGACACTTGCAAGAAAGGAAGTTGTATCGAGCCCCAGTGGCGGTAATCCTTTTTGGGAGTCCCTGCAAATATGGGCGGTGGAACGAACATAGAATCTACTGAACGATAAGTTCGCGAAAGACTAGAACGAGACACCAGGGATGAGACGGTCTAAGAGTCTACATAAAGTGACTTAACCTTGAGTATTTCTTTTTGGGCATAGCACACATCCCCCCCTCTGCAGGGGCATAATCCCCAAAGTGATACAAGAGCGACGCAATGTTTGGAAAAATTGATTTACGTTGGTCTCGCTGTACCCGGTGGGAAACACGTCCCTGGGCAAAATCATTCCCAAAGAGATTGAAAGGGGTTGTATGAGGAGTAACAAGCTGAACTTCATACCGGATGTCAAGAATGAAGAAGAAATAAGCGTAATAGGATTCATGGTCCTTCTCCAGCAGATCGTTGTGCCTTGGGTCCCACCAGCGTTGATAGTGAAGATGAATAGCAAGAAATTCCGTCGACTGCCACTCGTAAAGAACGAGCCTTGAGGAATACGAGACCCATAAAATGACTCATTTTTAGACCCCGCTCATCATTACACCGTCGTCAAACACGGTCGAAAGCCTTGGATAAACCAAGTGCAACCGCTCCGAGATTCTCAAAGTATTCAATTGTGTTGATCTAAACATGTGTATATTACTAAGTGTTGATCTTTGCTTCTGAAAGCCATATGGAATGGCCATTAATCTATTCCTTCAAGATTATTTCGGAAGATGCTGATTGATAGCCTTTTCCATGACTTTGATATTATTGGAAAGCAGGGCGGTGCACTGCAGTCGGCAGTTGTTTAGTTGTCTTCTTTGCCTTTTTTGGATATCGGCTGAACTGTAGCGCATTTCCAGCAGGGAAGGGAATATTCCTTTTCTGTAGTATAGATCGATAAATATACAGGAAACCAGTATTAATTACGAGTATACCAGGTCTCTGCTGGAATTAAACAGCAAAGACCTGAAGAAGGGATCCATACAGGGACACTGTCACCTAACTCGCATTCGGGCTTAAGATGACCCAGATTGTACAGCGTCTTTGCAGGAGGGTGAGACAGCTCTTCAATATAATTATGTCTTGCCGGTAATCATTGAGCGATAAAAAAAAACTCACCCGACGAGCCCCCAATAACTTTGGACCAGGAGTGTATTACTCGTATTCAACCGGAAAAGCTGCTGTCTTTTCTGAAGACTTTTGCGTCTTCCACAGCCCTAAAATAAGCCACAAGTGCACAAGCCCTTAGAGGTCTAAGTCCTCTAGCCATCCAAGGCACTTGTTCGTATGTATCTATCTATCCACCTAAAAATTGCATGGAAACATGACATGCATCAGAGAACAAAAAAAATTTTAAGAGAAAAGCTGTGGGACAATGCACCCATTATAGTTATGAACCTAACTAAAACTATTGTACCTGACGACTTTATGTGATCCATCTCTATATGTAACATTTTCCTTTACCCCCGTTAATTAATTATGTAATAGTACAAGTTTTTTTTATTATTTTTTAAGCTTCTTTATGTATATTTTACTTTCAGGAAACTCTTGGCAGGTCCTAGAACGATCTCCCTGTAAATAACACACTGTAATAAGAGTTGTCAAACAACTATTACGAAACACTCATCATCAGACCCTAAAAAAACAAGGAACCACAGTCGTCAGATAACTTTGAAGTCACCAAAGGTTTAGACGAAATTGTGTCTGTCCCTACATTATTTAAAAATATATACTCAGTGAAGTGAGGAGATGCGTGTTCTGTACGGAATGGGCATACAGTTGAACGAAGAAATACCCTTCATTTCGCGAATGATGTGGTGTGATTGCTCAGGATAAGAAGGATCTGGAATCTTAAGAAGTCCCCCCTTCCCTCCGAACCCCCTTTTTCCGTCCGACACGAATCCCCGGAAGCCCCTCCGAACCGAGAAATTAACCTTTCCGACTTCTCTCCGAACCGACCTCCCTCCCGAACCTTCGAATCTACGATATCCCCTTCCATCACGTGCCGCCCGTAGCTTTACTTTTGCCCGAAGTCTTCCTTTTCCTCCCCCCGAACCAACCCCGAACACGCCCGTTAGGCACGTCTCCCTTCTTCTCCCTTTTTCCCGAACGTATCCGAATTTCTACCGCCCCGCGCCGTACGAACCTCCTCCCCCCTCCCCCGAATCTTTTTTGCCCCGCCCTCTCCCCGCTTCCGTTCCTCCTCCGAATTTCCTCCGCCTCCCGAATACGCTCCACGTCCTCTCCCGAACCTCTCAGCCGAACCTATCTAACAGTGTCCAAGCCGCTCACGCGAAACAGGGGACATAATGTTCCGGCGAACGGACGTCGCTAGGAGCGGGGCAAGACGTTGGCCCCCTGTGTGTTATGTCAACCTTCGTCCCTGTCCCCCCTTCTTCCCTTCTCCTCCTTTCCGAATCCTGAAGACTGTTTAAAACATTATGAAGAATGGGGGCTTATCGGTCAACAGATCAAAAAAGCCAGTATCTTTCATGTTGGAAGAGATATAAATAGAGGATCTTCAAGTAAACCAACACGCTCATGTAATTAATATCGTGTACGGAGTACACCTCCTATAGGGAACGAACACAGAGTGCAAAAGGCGCCCACAGTTAAAACAAAGCGAAAACATCTGATATACTACGCGGGTTTTCTTTTGCTCATGGGTGCGATGATGCATGGAAAAAATGAACAGAACATTAGCGCATTGAGAACTAGGTAATGGGACTTTTGGCGAAGAGCTGCTGGTAAGTTAAGACTGGGAAAGAATACAAAGACTCGGCCTCGGTAAGGACATGTTGAAAAGGCATGGACGAAGAAGAACGTATTCCAAAGCGAATTTTGAAATGGACAACGTCAGGTAAGAAGAAAAAAGAGGATGACCAAATAATCAACGTGGATAGGGAGGGAATAGGAGTGGAGAGATTTAGATGTAACCCACACAAAGAACCGAATTTACTAACTGAGGAAAACCGAAGAGGCTGGAAAACTAGGAATCGGAAGGCATAGGATACTATAAAACCATGAAATTTGAACTTGAATTTTTGAAAAATTGTAATGACATAATGTGAGCTGTTAATTTCCTGCATATTACTAAGATTTCATGTGCCAATGTAACAAAGGAAGAGTTTGTTATACTTTGACAGACCTACCAGATTGTAAAAAAATGATGGTTAGGGCCCTTGTTAAAAAATTGACACTTTTTAGTCTCATCAAAGCTCTCGATACTTATTGCCAGCGGTTTTTCGCTTTACTCATCTATTGTGGCTCAAATATCGTCAAGGTCAATCACCTCATTAGCAAATTGCCGACCATAACCCTACATGCTGAGCGCCTCTTAATCTACGGGTTCCCCCCCTTTGTACACATTCGGCACTCAAGGGGGCTGCGGAGGGCGGCGCCCCCCCCCCCCCCCCCCCCCCCCCCCCCCCCCCCCCCCCCCCCCCCCCCCCCGCCCCACCCAGGCGGCGGGGTTGAAGCCTTGCTTTATCGCCGTCGGTGATTACCAGTGCAGGACCGGTAGGGAGGGCTGATGGCCTCAAACGAGCGATTCTTCGCCGTCGTGAAGTACTTCATGCAGTGGTTTAAGTGGGACGTACCCGTGTAGCCTCTAAAAGGAACATGTTAATTTCCAGACACTCCCTCCTAAATTTCCTGTATAGAATTACTTAAAACACCGACAATTAGAAGGGGTATGTATGAGCGTTCATATACGCATTCCCCTTCCTTCTGAGGCATCATATGTAGGCCTAGGGGGTTCCGCTGTTTTGTCCCCCTACCTACATAGGTTATTCGATGTCATGCGCAGGGGATCCGCACCTCCAATCTTTCCAATGCTGTTTGATTCAGTGATACTTCTTGAGCTCATTGGGCTCTCTTTCGAGGGTGAAGTCTAAGGGCTGAAAATAGATTAAGAAAATTTAACGCAAACTGCTGACTTTTAATTAAATAAAAAAATTGCTGTTTTATCAACGATTATGGTAAAGTAAGAATGTGTCCGCGATCTTCATAATTTGGTAGATGCGATTCTAGCAATTATAACAAAAATTCGTTAGAGGAAAGTTTATCCACGACGCATTTTAGTAAAGGCGGTCGGTTTTCGAGGCATGTATTTCTTTGTTATTATCCAAAGGGCCTATAAATGAAACATTTAGGCGACGTGTAAATATATTAACAACTTGAAGGCGATTGTTTTGGTTAATGCTTGCTTTCCAATAGAGGTAAATCAGAGGTAAGAATTATTTCTATCGGACTGTTTAAATTCCGTAAATTTTAGGGACAACGAAAGTGGATGGGTTAACCTTTGCAAACAATAGGATTGATGAAGCCCCGAAGTAAAATTCAAAGGCCCAACAACCAAAGTAATAGTCTCTGGTGAATGTTCGCCTTTTCTCAAAATAGTCGTTCAATATTTTCAAAATACGCATCCCAACAAATACTTGCCAAAACATTTCCAGCGGATGGCTGAGTTTTGGACGGCTCTCACGTAGTTCCAGCCAATCTGTGGATTGCCTGTTGGACTCAGGCATGTAGTGGTGGATCTATGTTTCGTCCATTGTTACAAATTGTCGCAAAAACTCCTTTGGATTGCATCGAAACAGTGCTAAAAACCGTGTTCTGAATCTTCGACACGTTGCTGTTTTTCATCAATCGTGAGAGTGCGCGGCACCAATCAAGCACATACAGTGGCGTGCAAAAGTTTCCGGCCAGTGACATTTCGTACCCTAATTTATTAAAAAAAAAGACTAATGATTTTTAATCATTATGAGACGTGAGTATGAGATATAGGAAACAAAATAATATAGTAAAAGAATATTATTTATGTTTGTGAATATATTATTATTCTTATATTTATATGTGCAAAAGTTTCCGGCCACTTTGTACTACGAGAAAAATTATTAGTCCATATGCTCTATAATAGACTTAAATAATATTTCTATGTTAATATTTTGTAGCCATACCCTTTGCAGTGATAACAGTCGCACAACGATGTGGCATTGACTCAATTAACCAATTAA
>JAHKBH010001993.1:0-18000 GCA_019049505.1 Pachyrhynchus sulphureomaculatus
AGTTTTTACAAGATTTGGACGAAAAGTTTTCTGATGTTCCTTACTTCACCGAAGTTCGTTGGCTCAGTCGAGGAGTAGTTTTAGAAAAAATTTTTGCATTACGTGACCCTATTCAAGCTTTCATGTTAGAAAAAGGCAACCCAATTGATTATGACAATGACTGGTGGGTTGATTGTGCCTTTTTGGTAGATATGAATAAACACTTGACTGATCTGAATGTAAAGTTACAGGGTAAAAATCTGATTGTCACTCAAATGTATTCATGTATTCAAGCCTTTGAAACAAAGTTGAGGCTGTGGGAAAATCAGGTAAAAAATCAAACTTTGGATCATTTCCCTCATTTAAAATCTTTTGGCACAGTGAACCAAAAAAAATTGGATCAATATTCTCAACTTCTGCAAAATTTGATCATGGAATTCAACAATCGTTTTGAAGACTTTCACAAAATGAATGAAATGGAATTCCCAATTTTCAACAATCCATTCAATTTTGAAGCTTCACAGGCACCAGTTCATTTGCAAATGGAGTTGATAGATCTTCAATTGGACAGTATTTTGAAAGAAAAATTTAAAGAGATTAACGCTCTTACATTTTATACACAATATTTCAAGAGTTTGGATAACTACCCGGAATTAAAAGAGCATGCAGCACGCATTCTCTGCATGTTTGGTAGCACCTATTTATGTGAGCAGATGTTTTCCGTCATGAAAATAAATAAGAACAAACATCGCACAAGACTTTCGAATGAACATCTCCAATCAATTCTTAAAATAACTACAACGAATATGATACCTGACATCAATGAGCTTGTCAAAAACAAGAGAAGTCAGGTATCTGGATCCTCGAGCTCCAAATAATTACCCTCTTTTATAACTTTGATATAATTTTTAACAACCGTATATTATATACTATATAATTAAATAAATAATTCAGTACATTTTTTTTTATTTGAATCTGGCCCGCCTACACATTCTAAATTTAATATATGGCCCTCTGCAAAATTGAGTTTGACACCTCTGAGTTAAACTATTTTTAGAGGTATAACATTTGTAAAACTCAACGTGGAACAAATTCTCTGATTATGTATTTTAATTTTAGAAATCATTTTTAAATAAGGGTAACTTACATCCTTACCAAGGTATCAGGACGCCAAGCTGTATAACTGCTAGTTAAAGTATCTCAGAAGGGATAAAATGGGTCAAGCTCGAGATGGAACAAGTAGTGTAACTGGGTGGTTACCACATTAATGGCCAATCACAGCCCAGCATTTGGGCGTGGCTCTGACGTCATAGAAATTTGGACCAATGAGAGCGTTGTATGAAGTGGCAACATTGTGTGTGTGTTAGGTGTGGCAACACTGTGTGACCGTTGACAGATGTGAAGTTTGCGCGCGCGCGCGCATCTGTCAAGGGGCTGTGCGATGTTGCCATGTGTAATGGTTCCAGGGAGGGCTGCAGGAGGGGGTTCCAGGAGGCCGGCCGGGGGGCCCCCGCTTACAGTATCCTGCTGTGGGAACTGGTACCCCATTTGGGTGCATGGGAGAGGGGCTCAGGGAGCCCTATCGGTGTCCTACATGTGGGAATTGGTACCCCATTTGTTGTGTTTGTTGTTACATGTGCAGGTGTATGGGGCTCAGGGGCCC
Organism: Pachyrhynchus sulphureomaculatus; assembly: GCA_019049505.1. Lineage (NCBI taxonomy): Eukaryota > Metazoa > Arthropoda > Insecta > Coleoptera > Curculionidae > Pachyrhynchus > Pachyrhynchus sulphureomaculatus. The sequence continues at coordinate 1,643 of JAHKBH010001993.1, forward strand.
ACGGAGCCACCAGTCACATGCACCAACGTATATGACAAGAACAACATGGAGCCCTACCTGTAGGAACTGGTACCCATTTGGGTGCATGGGAGAGGGGCTCAGGGAGCCCTATCGGTGTCCTACATGTGGGAATTGGTACCCCCATTTGGTTGTGTTTGTTGTTACATGTGCAGGTGTATGGGGCTCAGGGGGCCCACGGAGCCACCAATCACATGCACCAGCGTATATGGCAAGAACAACATCAAAATCGGAGCCCTACCTGTAGGAACTGGTACCCCATTTGGGTGCATGGGAGAGGGGCTCAGGGAGCCCTATCGGTGTCCTACATGTGGGAATTGGTACCCCCCCATTTGGTTGTGTTTGTTGTTACATGCGCAGGTGTATGGGGCTCAGGGGGCCCACGGAGCCACCAGTCACATGCACCAGCGCATATGACAAGAACAACATCAAAATGGAGCCCTACCTGTAGGAACTGGTACCCCATTTGGGTGCATGGGAGAGGGGCTCAGGGGGCCCTATCGGTGTCCTACATGTAGGAATTGGTACCCCATTTGGTTGTGTTTGTTTGTTACATGCGCAGGTGTATGGGGATGGGGGCTCAGGGGGGCCCACGGAGCCACCAGTCACATGCACCAGCGCATATGACAAGAACAACATGGAGCCCTACCTGTAGGAACTGGAGCCCCATTTTTTGTGATTAATTGATTAAATTGCAGTCATAATGGTGAACGTAAAATAAAAAATTTCAGTATATAGGTTAGATTTGCAGCATGTGTAAACCTAACCTATATACTGAAATATTAATTTTACGTCATGTTCAAATAATTTAAGTGAAGGAAAGTAAAAGACGCATACACAAATTTTCAAAGATACATATATTTATTTTAAAAATAAAATAATGTTGTTACAAACTTATTTAAATGAAAGAGCGAGTAAAAATTTTATATGAATTTAAAGTAGATAATCATCATCAGAGTCGCTCTCGTAGGGATCTTTAAAACGTCTCTTCACTCCATATGGATGGTTAGCATGTAGTTTCTCAAGACAGTGATCCTGTTCATATACTTCAAATAAGACTTCAGAAAAACAACTCTGACACCAAAACTCCATGTTGTGATAATAAAGTATAGGTAACTGTAGTTTATCGCATATAGCATGATAATGATTGTTTATAATATTAAAGTTTTTAGTACATTGTTTAAAATTATTATTTCTTACATATCCTAATATTAAAGTCCTTAACTAAATATGTCATTACATCGAAGTGATCTAACCAATCTGTAGTTGTAAGTACTGCATTTCTGGAAGCCATAGTAAAAGTCTTACTTAAATGCGAAACCCCTGAAGCACCCTGAAAAATGATCATGATCGTGTACGATAACATCCTTCGATTTAAATCGAAGCTCGCATATGTGGCAATGTGTAGCATCTTCTACAGAATCAATAACCATAGGTGTTATATTTTTTTAAACGACTATAAATCGAACTAGATAACTGGGTCATTTCATTAATGAACCATTCAACACAATTGGTGCCGCGATAACTTTTGAAATGGGAAAAGGAGTCGTCGTACGTACATTTCAAATAAAAAAACCATCACTGAAAGCTTCGTGCCGTTGGTACTTCTCAGTATTTCCACCTGATAACTCATTTAAAGGAATTAACTGACATTCAAAGTCAGCATATATGATAAAAGGGCATTTTTGTTTATAAATAAAATTTTTAAATTCAATAAATTCATACTTCGGAAACGTTACTTTGTATTCATTGAACTTCGTGCTCGGTTAATTTGTTTTCATAAAAAAAATAATTTAGACAACGATCACAAAAAAATAATTTTTTCTTTTGTGTACCAAGTTGTGATTTCAATAGTCGCGATAAGTGTTTAATCCAGCAATAATGATATTTGATGTTGATATCTTCGATATCAAAGTCATTTAATTTTGGAAAGTATTTATCTTGAATCAAAAGCAAATTGACATGTCTAGGTAACTTATTTTTGGTTAACCGAGCCGGAACCACATTGAAAGAAGAAGATCCCTTAGTTTCTATCAGTTCTAAAGCATAAACATTTACCGAAATATTATTATTTTTTTCGAATTTAGGAATTTGGTCTAATGTCATAGGTGATGGTAAATTTTCAATGTTTAATACTGTTCTGTAATATGGATACGAAGAAGTTAGGTTATAGTTATTGTGAGCTGGGAATAATGCGCTAAACAATTGCCCAAAAGAAACAGGCATGATCATTGTTCTTAATATTGATACAGACCTTTTTTCGTTCTATTTCGTTAGGTAGTTTAATGTAAGATCATCCGTTCCCATTTCAAATTTATTAATATTAATTTCAAGATAAATTATTTGCTGTAAAGCGAAAACGCTCTGGCGTTCTTGAAATTCAGACAATTTATTAAGAACTTTATCATAAACATGCTCAAAGAACCATTGCTCTAAATCCGTACCCAAATCGATTCCTTGTATTAAAATATTTTAAATCAATAATATCAGATTCGGTACCTTTTTTTAATAAACTCCCCACAAAAAGTCGTATTAACTTTTATAGTTGGAAAAATCCTCAAGATAGCTTTTATTTTCTTTCGAAATAAAATAAATGCATCGTTTAAAAATAAATTTATATCTTTGTGAACTAAATTAACGATAATTCCGAACTTAACATGACCCTTGAAACAAGATATAATATTATTCCACACTACCCTATTTTTGATATCGGAATTTCTGTTAGTACACAAAGTATGCCTAATTAATGTTTTTAACGATTTTAAATGTTGAATTGTAGTTTGCAGTCTGCGACGCAAATCTAAAGAAATATGTTCACGGTGAATAGCTCTGTGACAAGAAATTAACCTCCTTTGTATCCGATTACACCAAACGGTAACATCCCGATCCGAAAAATTATCAAATAATACTTTTTTAAGATTTTGAAATGAAGTAATGAGAATATTAGCTTTCGTTATGGCTTCCATAATAACAGTAATTTACAAAATATAGGGTTAGACTCACCTCTTAATATTACTGCGATAGTTCAATCTTGAACAGCGTGATTGGATTCCGTTTTCCAACGTCCTTTGTACCCAGGAAAACTACGGAGTATTTACCGCAAACAAATTCGACTAGGTTTGGTCTAATGATATCAGTAACTCGTTTTGGTAAAAATACAACTTTTTCTCCCAAGTCCCAACAAGATGGACTTGCCAAAACGGGTGTCGGTCTCCTTCGCACTGAGGATTGGATGGGGTTGGTTAATTGGAAGGTCCTTTAGACTCACCACCGGCTTCTGCTCTGCAACACAGACGGAATTGATTATTGATAGATCCATCTAAAAATATAATAAGAACTAATCAGTCAATGTCATTTTTTTTTCTCTCTATTTTTAATTTTTGTTTTTTTTTTTTTATGGGTCTAGCACACGTGCTGCAGGGAAGTCCCTAAAGCGCTCCAGGAGCGGCACGAGTGCGGAAAAAGCGATTCACGTTGTTCTTGAATCGCTGTAAATTGTACTCGGTGGGAAACACAGCGCTGGGCAAATTATTCCAAAGGGATGACGTTCTCCATATAAAAGATTGCTTGAAAAGCGTTGTACGCGGAGTAACAAGCTGAACCTCATACGGATGCGAAGCACCAGCGCGACGTGTATTTCTAACATGCACCGCTTTGAGAGGAATTAAGCGGGCTACATCCTTCGAATACTTTCCATGAAAATACTTGTAGAACAGACTCAAGTCGCCAACCGTCCTTCGATGTTCCAGCGAATCAAGGCCGCCGGTCAATTCCGGGGCCCCCAATCAGACGGACCGCTCTTCTCTGAACAGAATCCAACAAATGCAGTGTATGTTTGGGAGCGGAGCCCCAAACGTGGGAGCAGTATTCCATAGTTGGTCGAATTTGGGGCTTTGTAAAGAATTAACAGTTGCTGTGGGGTGTAAAGCTTTCTGGTTCTAAATAATATTCCCAACTTTTGAGAAGCTCTCCTTGCTATGCCTGCAACATGTTCATGCCAAGACATATTTGCCCCCAAACTAACGCCCAACAAATTGAGCGACGATGCTGGGGAAATGGAGTGCCCCGACATAACTATGTCGGTTTAGCAACGTTAACTTTTTTAGAAAAAACTGCCGCTTGGGTTTTTGTAGCGTTAAATTCCACTTGGTTACTGTCACCCCAAGATAGAATTTCTTCCAGGTCTTTGTTAAGTTAAACGACCTCCTGCTGTCTGCGGATATTCGCCTGGGCAGCCGATGTCCGAGCGTTCAAATAAAAAACTATGCAAGCAGAAATGATTAATGATAGATCCAATCTAAAATATATTAATAACAAAAATAAATAATCAGACATTGACATTTCTCTCTTTACTTTATATGCCTAATTAATGTTTTTAACGATTTTAAATGTTGAATTGTAGTTTGCAGTCTGCGACACAAATCTAAAGAAATATGTTCACGGTGAATAGCTCTGTGACAAGAAATTAATCTCCTTTGTATCCGATTACACCAAACGGTAACATCCCGATCCGAAAAATTATCAAATAATACTTTTTTAAGATTTTGAAATGAAGTAATGAGAATATTAGCTTTCGTTATGGCTTCCATAAGTAATTTACAAAATATAGGGTTAGACTCACCTCTTAATATTACTGCGATAGTTCAATCTTGAACAGCGTAATTGGATTCCGTTTTCCAACGTCCTTTGTACCCAGGAAAACTACGGAGTATTTACCGCAAACAAATTCGACTAGGTTTGGTCTAATGATGTCAGTAACTCGTTTTGGTAAAAACACAACTTTTTCTCCCAAATCCAACAAGATGGACTTGCCAAAACGGGTGTAGGTCTCCTTCGCACTGAGGATTGGATGGGGTTGGTTAATTGGAAGGTCCTTTAGACTCACCACCGGCTTCTGCTCTGCAACACAGACGGAATTGATTATTGATAGATCCATCTAAAAATATAATAAGAACTAATCAGTCAACGTAATTTTTTTCTCTCTATTTTTAAAATAAAAAACTATGCAAGCAGAAATGATTAATGATAGATCCAATCTAAAATATATTAATAACAAAAATAAATAATCAGACATTGACATTTCTCTCTTTACTTTAAATAAAACTGTTACTTACATTTACGAATTTTCACTAGGCCACACACGCAAAAGAACGTCACGGCTCACGCAGCCTTAAAATACAGTGCGAGAGTAATTAAATAATATCACTTCAAGTGTAATGTGTATAAATATAGTTATGTTTACGTCACATAAACCATAAAACACACTGTACGTAGTGGTCTTGCGGGAATGCATAATGTAATCGTATGCAAATAGTTGACCTCACGTTCAGGAAATGTATTTGCTGATAATGCTTATTTTGAATCATAATATAGTCTATTAGTTTAAACATGTTTAAAAAATAAAAATACATATATATCTATATAATTTTTATTAATTGAAATATTCAAAATTACGCATTCTAGCGTTAGCTAGAATGCAGCAGTAGATGAGAAATTTAAGTTTAATGTTATATGGTTGCTTGTATCCTTCTGGCTGACTGCTGTTGCTGTGTGAATCGGTTATATATTAAAAAGGGTATATTAGCACAAGCCTTAATCTATAAGGATCATTTTAAATGTTATTATCGCAGAGTAAACGTCGTAAACGCGGAAAAGGGTTTGTAAATGCCCTAATTAATAAATTACCTTTTGAACTACATTTGCCAAAGTATAATTATTGCGGCCCCGGAACAAAGTTACAAGAAAGGCTTAAACGTGGTGACCCTGGAATAAACCCTCTGGACGCTGCGTGCAAGGAACACGATATAGCCTATTCTAGAAACAACTCGTTGAAGGATCGTCATAAGGCTGATTTTGTGTTGGAAAATAAAGCGTGGGAACGAGTAAAATCAAAAGACGCATCGCTTGGTGAGAAAGCAGCAGCTTGGACAGTTACTACAGTCATGAAGGCAAAGCGTAAAATGGGGATGGGGGGTGCGTAAACCTACTGTATCATTTAAACGGCACATAGTCGATAAAATAAATAATACTTTGAAGAAAGGTGTAGATACGGGTAATTTAAAAAAGTCATCTTTAATAGCATTTCGGGCAGCACGAGCGGCTATTAAAAAGGTGGGTGGTCGTTCAAAGGTTCGTGTTCCACGAATAATACCATTTGAATCGAAAAGAGGTGGAATTCTACCGCTCCTTCCAATATTAGGAGCACTGGGAGGACTAGGCAGCTTAGCCGGCGGCTCTTCAGCCATAGCAAAAACCATAATAGATGCAAAGAATGCCAAAAAGGCGTTAGAGGAACAGAAACGGCATAATAAAGCTGTTGAACAAGAGCTCGGTAAGAAAGGATCAGGTCTATTTATGCGAAAAAACAAATGTGGTGGTTATGGTCTCTATTTAAAGCAAAAACCAAAAAACTACCAATAAAGCTACCCAAAAGGGCATTATGTGATATAGAATTACAGAAATATGCGAAGAGACTCAAAATATCCCATTTTAGAGGAGTATTTATGCGAGATACTCTACCAGAGGTCCGAAAGTATAATGAAAGCGGAATACTTAACCTAGATTTATCGTGTAATGAAGGAACCCACTGGGTAGCTTATATTAAACGTAAAAAATTCTGTTCTGTACTTTGACAGTTTCGGATACCTGAAACCACCGCTGGAGTTGGTGAAATATTTTGGGGCAAACACGGATATCTGCTATAATAGTACTGCTTATCAAACCTACAATCAAATAAACTGTGGACACTTATGTCTGGAATTTCTATATAAAAATAAATAACTAAGTTGCAACTGATTAGTCTTACTATTACATTCATCATAGTGCAATGTCCCAGGTGTTTACGTTGAAAAGCACTAACTATATACTATCTATAGATTTCATCAATCCTCTTTCCCTAGACGAAACTTCCGACTACGGACTTGCTTTGATTGGATTTTATTCTTACAATAGTATCCCCAATATAGAGAGTGACAAAAACAAGTTCACCTATACAGACGTTAAAACAAACGAGACCAAAACAGTTGCTATACCCACTGGATCTTATGAAATTTCCGACATTGAAACGTATATAAGGCGGAAGATCATACCAAAAGAAGTCAAGCAGGAACATTACGATCGATATATTTCAATAAAGCCTAACAATAATACGTTAAAGTGTGAAATTCAAAGCGAATATTTTCACGTGGACTTTAGGGTAGTCGATAGCATTGGCAAAGTTATAGGATTTTCCCCGCGAGAGTTAAAGCAGGGGCAACTGCACGAGTCTGATCTCCCAGTCAATATAGTTAATGTGAGGACCCTACATATCGATTGTAACATAACTACAGGAGCGTTCTACAATCATAAACCTTCACATACAATTTTACGAATTTGCTGTCGACGTTGATCCTGGTTACGCTATCAACGAGATTCCACGGAACTTAACCTATTTACCTATCGTTAATAAACGTGAAATTTCCAATATTACTTTGAGTATTCTCGATCAAGACTTTAATCCAGTCATTTTAGTAACGAAGACATCATCGTTCGCTTAGAGCTTAAGAAATGGGTTTAAGATTCAACTATAATAATATAAGCAACCCAGCTACACCATCAGTCATTAGTAGATTATCAACTAGTCTACAAGGTCTAACTCCTTCCAAACGTCTCTTTCTCCAAAGTTTAGGATACAATGTCAGACCAAATATTCGATATATACCGACATCGAAGGAAAGTTAACAAAAACCGAGGGTGATGGAACTGTAAGCTTTGTGAATAATCCTTCTGCATTCTTCTTTGAGCAGATATCTTATAGCATAGATGGTCAAGAAGTAGACAGCGTGCGTGATCCTGGTATTGTATGCTCCATTAAAGGATATCTCTGTTAATGATCCTATAAAAATGAGCACCGTCGATATCAAAGTAGACATTGAAGCGAGAAAAGGATTTCCAGCTAAAACAAAGGCATATTGCATCATCATCCACGAAGTCATAATGGAGCATTTACCTCTTAGTGAAATTGTACGTAATTTTCTGTAAATTTATCAGTTGTCAAGAGACTGTATCACGATGAAGTTGGTTGCCCTCGATGTCCAGGGATTTAACATACTTTATGATAATGGAGTAGTCGAATTCCATGCCAAAGAAATAACGATATCGAACAGTTTTGCAAACGAGTCATTATTTACTAAAACCGAAAGTACAGTTTCAAAATTAACCCGATACAATAAACTGTGGACACTTATGTCTGGAATTTCTATATAAAAATAAATAACTAAGTTGCAACTGATTAGTCTTACTATTACATTCATCATAGTGCAATGTCCCAGGTGTTTACGTTGAAAAGCACTAACTATATACTATCTATAGATTTCATCAATCCTCTTTCCCTAGACGAAACTTCCGACTACGGACTTGCTTTGATTGGATTTTATTCTTACAATAGTATCCCCAATATAGAGAGTGACAAAAACAAGTTCACCTATACAGACGTTAAAACAAACGAGACCAAAACAGTTGCTATACCCACTGGATCTTATGAAATTTCCGACATTGAAACGTATATAAGGCGGAAGATCATACCAAAAGAAGTCAAGCAGGAACATTACGATCGATATATTTCAATAAAGCCTAACAATAATACGTTAAAGTGTGAAATTCAAAGCGAATATTTTCACGTGGACTTTAGGGTAGTCGATAGCATTGGCAAAGTTATAGGATTTTCCCCGCGAGAGTTAAAGCAGGGGCAACTGCACGAGTCTGATCTCCCAGTCAATATAGTTAATGTGAGGACCCTACATATCGATTGTAACATAACTACAGGAGCGTTCTACAATCATAAACCTTCACATACAATTTACGAATTTGCTGTCGACGTTGATCCTGGTTACGCTATCAACGAGATTCCACGGAACTTAACCTATTTACCTATCGTTAATAAACGTGAAATTTCCAATATTACTTTGAGTATTCTCGATCAAGACTTTAATCCAGTCAATTTTAGTAACGAAGACATCATCGTTCGCTTAGAGCTTAAGAAATGGGTTTAAGATTCAACTATAATAATATAAGCAACCCAGCTACACCATCAGTCATTAGTAGATTATCAACTAGTCTACAAGGTCTAACTCCTTCCAAACGTCTCTTTCTCCAAAGTTTAGGATACAATGTCAGACCAAATATTCGATATATACCGACATCGAAGGAAAGTTAACAAAAACCGAGGGTGATGGAACTGTAAGCTTTGTGAATAATCCTTCTGCATTCTTCTTTGAGCAGATATCTTATAGCATAGATGGTCAAGAAGTAGACAGCGTGCGTGATCCTGGTATTGTATGCTCCATTAAAGGATATCTCTGTTAATGATCCTATAAAAATGAGCACCGTCGATATCAAAGTAGACATTGAAGCGAGAAAAGGATTTCCAGCTAAAACAAAGGCATATTGCATCATCATCCACGAAGTCATAATGGAGCATTTACCTCTTAGTGAAATTGTACGTAATTTTCTGTAAATTTATCAGTTGTCAAGAGACTGTATCACGATGAAGTTGGTTGCCCTCGATGTCCAGGGATTTAACATACTTTATGATAATGGAGTAGTCGAATTCCATGCCAAAGAAATAACGATATCGAACAGTTTGCAAACGAGTCATTATTTACTAAAACCGAAAGTACAGTTTCAAAATTAACCCGATACAATAAAAAAGAAGTCATTAAAGCTGAAATGGAACATGGTTTGAGGTATTCTTCCGGGTACATAGAGTATAATCTAATAGAAGAAATTCTAGATAGAAGTCTGTCCGACTGTGATGTGCTGTATATTAAAGGAAACCATGCAGCTAGGTTCATTCAAGACAGCGCTACCACTTCTCATTTCAAGATTGTAGATATAGATACTCTCAACGTTTGGCACAAGCCATCATTCAAAGATCAGAAACCTGCATGTTTAGATCATATAGATTGCAACAGCAAGGTTCAGTGCAGTAAAACAAATTGTTTTGAAATAATTACCTGGCTTAAGAAGTTCATCCCATAATGTCCTGCATCGATCTACATTTAAGTAAGCTGAGACAACTAAAACAAGATGTTTACGAATATGAGAAACGTGTCCAGATGTATAAGGGTTTTGCCAACCTTTCTTTGAAATCATGGGAAGACAATGTATTTAATAATAAACTTAGATTTAAGAAATTTGTAACCAAAGTAATTAATAAAAATAGTTAATTCAAATTTATTTTATTAGTATATGTAAGTCCTCATAACCTCTAGTATTAATTATGAATTCATCCAGTCTAGATATACGCGAAACCTGTAGGAAAATCGATAGTTTGTTAATAAATTATCTTGTTGCGAAGCTAAGGTTAGATGGATTTCTCAGCTGGAATATTTAACAGCTTATATCGATCGCAAGCAAATAACAACAAATTTGGGGGAAAGACATTACGTAACATGCGTATGGTCGCAACCTGGGGTTAAAGAAGGTCCTGATACGTGTGAATCCGTCCAAGTTAGCATGGTGTTACGACGTGTCAACGATGAATTGCCTAACGAATGTTGCAATGCGCGATGTAGTGTTCATTGTAATAAACATATCGATAGGCTGTTAGATTGGCTATCGGAACTAGTTACCATCCTATCTTGCTGTTTAAAGAAATAATATGTGCAATGTACGATTGAAACAAGGTGCATTTAACAGTATGAAGAGCATTAAGCAACATAGTTTGCCTATTATAAACTTGGACTTTTTCGATGCTGACAATAAACGTAAAAATAGACATGGTGAATTACTGCCAAATTCATTCCGAGCGATATTTATAGGTCCCAGTGGTTGCGGTAAGACGAATGCTCTCCTAAGCTTATTGTTTAGTATTAACGGGGCTAGATTTGAAAATATATACATTTATTCAAAGTCTCTATACCAACCAAAATATCAATTATTGGAGCAGGTGTTGAAAAACGTGAAAGGTGTAGGATATTTCCATTTTAAGTGCAATGATGAAATTTTAGATCCGAACGAAGCAAAAAATAACTCCATATTTATTTTCGATGATATTACATGTGAAAACCAAAATAAAATAAGAGAATACTATTCAATGTGTAGACATAAAGACATAGACGCAGCGTACCTGTGTCAGACTTATTCAAAGGTACCAAAACAACTTATAAGGGATAACTGTAACATCATAGTGCTATTCAGACAAGATGAAATAAACCTGAAACATTCTTATGAAGAACATTGTTCTCCAGATATGCCATACAATCAATTTAAAAACCTATGCTCTGAATGCTGGTGTGACCCTTATGGGTGCTTTGTAATCGTAAAGGATTTTGATGTGAAAAACGGTCGCTATCGTAAAGGATTTGATGAATATATAAGTATATAACAATATAATGCCATTCATTTGACATGATGGCCTCATTAGATTCGTATATTACTAAAAAATCAACAAACTATCGCGTAATATTCGGAAAAAATATCGCGCGCTCAAACTGAATCGAAGCGAAGAGAATGTAGAACTAAACAGAATATTTAAACCTATTACTGAACCTTTATTGCTAGACAAAAGCCGAAAAAGGACGTTTGATGACGATAATGACGACAATAATGACGATAATGACGACGATAATGACGATAATGACGATAATGACGACGATAATGACGATAATGATGATAATGACGACGATAATGACGATAATGACGATAATGACGACGATAATGACGACGATAATGACGACGATAATGACGATAATGACGACGATAATGACGACGATAATGACGATAATGATGATAATGACGACGATAATGACGATAATGACGACGATAATGACGATAATGACGACGATAATGACGATAATGACGACGATAATGACGATGTTGACGATAAGAAAACAACGTTGCCAACGTTGTCAACGTTGCCAACGAAGAAGGAAGAAGTTATTCTAAAGAAAAAGATGATAGTCCAAAGTACGCAGCTGCTGCACAACCAAATTGGCGAAGTCGTTCCGAAGTATCGTTTTTACCGACCGAATCAATCGATGAGTTTGATACTACTACCGCAGATGACGATGATGATTCCATATTTACAACTGAAACGTCTGCCGCGGAACAAGTTAGTCCTGCAGTCTATGAGGAATACTTGAACGACTATCCTAGATTGGCATGCTCCTACATCGATAGATATATAAGAGATGTGGATAAGAATAAGTTTGATACGACGTATGGTATTCAAGTCACTTGCTGCGTATGAAACATCGCAAAATATTGCAACGCCAACGAACAAGACGTAAATAATGCGTAAATAACAAAAACAGACATCAAAGGAAAAACTTGCTTGTAAACGAACTGCATAAGCCAATTAAAAGAAATTTTAGGCGATGTAGGACCATCATTAAATGATCAGTTGTTTGAGGATTATCATACGCTATTCAACTCGAGTTTCAATCTATATCTAGCATGTTCACCAAGGGCAGATTATTATTCAGATTTATATGAACAAGAGCATGATGTATCTGATATGTTTATGGCCAAATTAGAGGAGGAATGTGAAACGGTTTCAAGAAATTTAACAGATTCTGTAAACTATACAAGATTAGCTATGGCTAAACGGGAAAACATCGAACTGGAATCGGACTTGTTGAATACACGGAAACATTTGGATGCTTGTAATGAAAATCGAAATTTTGGTCTTTCCATAATATGTGATCTCAAAACTGAGAGTACCCATTTAAAGAGCAATTTAACTGCTCAGATTAATGAAATATATAGCATTGATAAAGAGCTTAATCAGTGTAGTGATAATCTTAAGATTCAGAAAGAGAAGAAGAATTCAAATTTAATTTACTTGAATCATGTTTACAAAGGGAAGAAGTACTACGAGATCAAAAGAATAGATACGTGGTCCGTTTAACTACATGTCGAAAGAACAGGGAAAAGGTATTAAAGGCACCTAAAACACAATTGTAATTTTGAATATTTCAGTTAATAAAAATTATATAGATATATATGCATTTTTATTTTTTTAAAACATGTTTAAACTAATAGGCGTAATTTGAATCATAATAAGTATTATCAGCAAATACATTTCCTGTACGTGGGGTTAACTATTTGCATATAATTACATTACGCATTTTTATTTTTAAAACATATTTAAATTAATAATCGTAATTTGAATAATAATAAGTAAGTAACGTCAGGACGAAGTCAGTGAAACAGTTGGATTGACAAAGAACACGCATATTAAGTTTAGAAATAGTATTTTTAATTGTCAGTCAGTCAGCCATGAGATATTATTTATGTATCGGATGTTGGAGTGCAACGAAACCTGCTACTGCTGCTGCTGCTAGACCACTACCTCGACAACTAAATAGAAGAGGCCGAATACCACGTGCCCTTGAACAAACAATGAAAATAAGGGACATTTGCCTGTTGTGCAACCGAATAACTATATGGTATCTGACCGAACAATAGTGTGGTAGTGGTGTTGGTTGTGATGGTAATCCTGAGTCTCTAGTTCATCTTCTAACAAACTCAGTCAGTTCGTTATTGTAATAAGTATTTTTTAATATTTTATTTTGTAGTACCTGTAAGTATAATTTTAAAACAATTTAGATATTATAACAAGCGTTTAACTATTGTAATTGATTATTATCATATAGTATATCTAGCTATATGACAAATTTTATCATAATATATCATTTCTGATGATCGAGTTACTATACAGAAGTTCTGTTTAAATCCTTGTGATTGCGACTCTGACTGAGTTGACCTCTCCCTCGCACACCTTTATTCTCTCTATACCTAACATTGTTCACCTTACTGTTTATATATTTAATTATATAAACTAATGTATTTTTTTACCTTTAGTAGATAAGGTTATAACAACAACATTATTTTATTATACAGCAAATATTACCTTTAGAAATGAATAATCTTATAAACATGATAACCATAATAACATATTTTCAAAAATTTCTCTATTTTCAGGGTAGAGGGTACATATTAATACCGCGAAAAAAAATCATTAACAAAATTGCTTTCAAATGTTTTATGACTTTCTTCTCCACGTTTCATAATACTTCAAAGTTTATTTATTTATTTATAGAAAACTCAGTAGAAAAGAGTTTTAAAACAAGTAAAACCCTTTAGTGTTGGTTAAGAAAATCCGTTGTCTGAAAAATAAAAATATGAAAATTCATTGAAACTATAGGTAATTAAGTTGATGATTATTTTCATTTTCTGTCTAATCCAACGTTAATATTTTTTGCTGATTTTGCTGGGTAGGCTGAACTCTCTAGCTAATTAAAAAGTACTTATTATTAATGTTTTCTGAAAAATTCATGTTCAAATGTTCTGTGATTAATTGCTTAGTGGTTCAGTGACTTTCATGGTAATTTTAAAAATGTTCCAAAAAAAAAAAACTTTCTGAAGAAGGATGGTATAGGTGAAATTATTGGTTATAATTTTTATGTTATTTCCTTATACTAAATTTTTACAATACTTTATATACAATATTGGGATAAAAATATATACCTAGCAACCCCACGTATTTAAAATAAATATATGTATTTTTTTGAAAATTTGTGTATGCGTCTTTTACTTTCCTTCACTTAGATTATTTGAACGTGACGTAAAATTAATATTTCAGTATATAGGTTAGGTTTACACATGCTGCAAATCTAACCTATATACTGAAATTTTTTATTTTACGTTCACCATTATGATTGCAATTTAACCAACTAATTACAAAAATGGGGCTCCAGTTCCTACAGGTAGGGCTCCATATTGTTCTTGTCATATACGCTGGTGCATGTGACTGGTGGCTCCGTGGGCCCCCTGAGCCCCATACACCTGCGCATGTAACAACAAACACAACCAATTGGGGTACCAATTCCTACATGTAGGACACCGATAGGGCTCCCTGAGCCCCTCTCCCATGCACCCAAATGGGGCTCCAGTTCCTACAGGTAGGGCTCCATATTGTTCTTGTCATATACGCTGGTGCATGTGACTGGTGGCTCCGTGGGCCCCCTGAGCCCCATACACCTGCGCATGTAACAACAAACACAACCAATTGGGGTACCAATTCCTACATGTAGGACACCGATAGGGCTCCCTGAGCCCCTCTCCCATGCACCCAAATGGGGTACCAGTTCCTACAGGTAGGGCTCCATGTTGTTCTTGTCATATACGCTGGTGCATGTGACTGGTGGCTCCGTGGGCCCCCCGAGCCCCACCCCCATACACCTGCGCATGTAACAACAAACACAACCAAATGGGGTACCAATTCCTACATGTAGGACACCGATAGGGCTCCTTGAGCCCCCCTCTCCCATGCACCCAAATGGGGCCCCAGTTCCTACAGGTAGGGCTCCATATTGTTCTTGTCATATGCGCTGGTGCATGTGACTGGTGGCTCCGTGGGCCCCCCGAGCCCCACCCCCATACACCTGCGCACGTAACAACAAACACAACCAAATGGGGTACCAATTCCTACATGTAGGACACCAATAGGGCTCCCTGAGCCCCTCTCCCATGCACCCAAATGGGGCCCCCAGTTCCTACAGGTAGGGCTCCATGTTGTTCTTGTCATATACGCTGGTGCATGTGACTGGTGGCTCCGTGGGCCCCCTGAGCCCCATACACCTGCACATGTAACAACAAACACAACCAAATGGGATACCAATTCCCACATGTAGGATACCGATAGGGCTCCCTGAGCCCCTCTCCCATGCACCCAAATGGGGCCCCAGTTCCTACAGGTAGGGCTCCATGTTGTTCTTGTCATATACGTTGGTGCATATGACTGGTGGCTCCGTGGACCCCCTGAGCCCCATACACCTGCACATGTAACAACAAACACAACCAAATGGGGTACCAATTCCCACATGTAGGACACCGATAGGGCTCCCTGAGCCCCCTCTCCCATGCACCCAAATGGGGTACCAGTTCCTACAGCAGGATACTGAAAGCGGGGCCCCCCGGCCGGCCTCCTGGAACCCCCTCCTGCAGCCCTCCCTGGAACCATTACACATGGCAACATCGCACAGCCCCTTGACAGATGCGCGCGCGCGCAAACTTCACATCTGTCAACGGCCACACAGTGTTGCCACACCTAACACACACACAATGTTGCCACTTCATACAACGCTCTCATTGGTCCAAATTTCTATGACGTCAGAGCCACGCCCAAATGCTGGGCTGTGATTGGCCATTAATGTGGTAGCCGTATAGATACACTACTCATAAGTGCAGTGACAACAAAGATGTTTCATTGAGCGAAATTGAAAAAGAAACGGTGGTAAGAAAAGATTCTGCAAATAAAATTTCAGAAAATTTAAACCCTGTCGTTGTAATAAGGC